>VACF01001966.1:0-137795 GCA_006891605.1 Pleurozium schreberi
GGTGTGAAATTCTTGATTTTTTTTCTCATCTTCAAATTAAAAAAAAATTGTAATTGATGTAACAATTTAAAGTGATGGCATGCCATGCTAGCACAGTTAGACGTTGTTTATGAATTTTAGCATTGTTTCATAGATGTTAATTAAGACATCAAACAAGACATGAATTGAAATGTCAACTCAAACATGCACATGTTTTTTGCAACGTCTACCAAGACATCCAGATAGACAGGATCTAAATCCTAATGCATCAAGTATATCCCATATGGTTTGTCTTTCCTCCTACCATTCTACTTGTATAAATATCAGATGGTTTCCCATATAAATGTACTTACAATTAAATGAGCTTATATGCCAATTATCATATATAATATATTTTATATGATGTATTTTATACGATGTATTGTATATAATGTATGATGTATTTTGAATGATGTATTGTATAAAATGTATGGTGTACAATGTATGATGTATTTTGAACGATGTATTGTATAAAATGTATGGTGTACAATGTATGATGTGTTTTGAATGGTATTTTGTATATAATGTATGGTGTATAGTGTATGATGGATTTTGAATGGTTTATTGTATATAATGTATGGTGTACAGTGTATGATGTATTTTAAATGGTGTATAATGTCGTTTAAAACAACCAATCAATCTTTATGCAAATGAACCACCACATCTCGCATGACAAGATGACGTTTGTATTGATGTCCCAAGTAACACTGTGACGTTGTATACGACGTCATGGAAGACAAGCCTCCGGAGCCTGAACCCTCATAAAACTGCACACGTGGTGTCTGATGTGGAAGAGCCACGTCAAATTTTTCGGGGTCCACGTCAACATTTTTCACGGGTCCACATCACTGCCCCGGGCAGCCCAATTTTTTGGAAGAAGAAGTCCGTGTGGCAGGAGCTTCCCCCCCCCCAAAGTTGATGTGGCACTCTGGACCCCTCCACGTGCCATACTTACAGGAGTTTGGAGTTTGCCGATTTGTAGTGACATCACTAGAAATCTTCATGTTTTACGTGACGTTTGAGGAAATTTCGGCACGTTTTTTTATGTTAGAAAAAAAACGTATGTTGGATGACATCAACGATGACAGGCAACGCGTAGAAATCAACGCAGTCCATGTTTTTTTCAACAGTCATGAAAAACGCAGTTTTCTTCTAGTGAACAAAAAGAAAGGAATAGACCTCCGACACTCAACGGATTAGCGACACGGGTTAGTATTACTATCAACTTAAGGTAAAGGCCCCCCAAAGCAGCATCACCAATCATATGGGATGTTGCTCAAGGGTCAGTACACGACAAAACAAGGAAAGTGACAACAAACGTTCCTCAAAAGTAACGCACACAATGGTTAGTAACACGGTAAGGTAAAAAAGCCTCCAAGCTCAAGCTTGAAAGAGTTAGCACTACACACACTCAAGATGCAAGGGACCCAAAAAGACCTTGCAAGCTTGGAAAACAACAACAATGGCCAGAAGTGCCCAAAAAACACCGTTGCAAGGTTTGTGGCTAAAAAAGCCACAATTCCAACATAAATTAGACCCAATGGACCCAATTACACAAAAATGGGGTTGTGAAAGAGGAGAAGGGGTGCCCTTTTATACTCTTTCCCATGCACCCACCTCTCCTCTTTTATCTAAGTTAACCTTATCCTTGTGGACTTTCATCCAAAATTCAAGGCTTTCATTACATGCTAACTAACTAAGCTAACTTTTGGAGATTAACTCCGAATTGCAAACAGATTGCGCCATTGGCTTCAGAAGGCCATTCCTATTTCATAGAACTTGGACTCCCCATTTCTATCCTCAAAATCACAACGAAACCTAGCGCCACCTTATGTCAAAAATCGGGAAAAATCTCAACTTTTGGAGGTTGACTTTTCTATCAAAATTGACTAACCTAAGCTTTTAAGTAGGTATAGGGGAGTGAAAAAAGACCTATATTGGGCCCCATTCCGCTTTTGTATGCTCCCACTCCGCTAGTCAAACCCGCCGTGAACTTTAATTTCCGTTAATTGTCGAGGTATTTTGCAGGTTTGGGTACTTCTAACTATCGGAATGTCTTAAAACTTTTCGGAGATCTTATTAGCATAAAAGAAGCTAAACTAATTTTTAGTGGGAATTTAAAGCCACCTGGAAAATTTATAGGAATTTCCCATCGTAGGTTTGGGCAGTTGACCGTCCGGAAAGACATCTTCTGTCTATCAGAAAATTACAAATTTTTATGTGGAAACTCTCCTAGGATCCCACAACACATGCGTAGGCTCACATTTTACTCTATACATTGGCCTATGGGGGACAAAACCCACCCCCTTGTTTAATTACCAGTGGCCGGAGAAAATCTTGGCGAACCGACTTCGCCATTGGTTCCCGGCCATGGTTTTAACCTTAAGTCATCCTCCTTTGATCTGGGATTCCGCCACGGTCCCATCTTGGTGTTCTCAACATAACAACATCTGCAAGCCAACAATTGGGGTTCCGCTATTTTGTCGATGAAATGGGAAAACTGGAACCTATCTCTGGGAACTAATTTATATGCCTCACCAAGGTTTCCTCAACCAATTCTAGCCTAGAGATGTCTTCTCCACATGGGATTTTGAGCTTGATACGCCCATTACTTTGCAATTGACCAATTTGCCACGATTGACTGGGTTCTCCGGTTCTGGCCTATTCACAACTTCTTGTTGGGCCATTCTAGCTATAATATCCTAAAATTAGACCAAATACTATATTGGTATATGACATACATGTTTTGGTTCTACACTCTTTTGGGGGCTATTTGTATATAAAAATGCTTTTAAAATAACAAAACACGAAAAAAAGAAAGGGTGAGCCCCTGGTGACGAATTAGAGGCTCACACAAGGCAAAAGATTTTTCAATTCAAATGTGCCTCAAAACTTGTGATTAAAAACACAAAATAATCAAACCGAGTCATTGTAAAGACTCTCCACTTGGCTGGGCCTTCATCAAATTTGGTCAGGCCCATCCATTTCTTTGGCTTGGCCGTGCATGCCATAGGGCAATTAACCCCTAAGTGACCAAACTGCGTTTTTTGGCAACATAGCAATTTTGGGCAGTTCACTGCGAATGGAGTTTTTATTATTTTTCTTTGAAATTTTCACACAACATGTGTCCAAGGAGTAGCTTTAAGTCCCAACAATTTTCATAACATTTGAATACACTGTTGAAAATTTATTGCATGATATGTGATTTTCTTTTAACTTTGGGCAGCCCAGCTTCTTCTTGTAGACGCTCATGCGGCGGCGCAAGACTTAGCGGCAGAAGAGGTTGATCCGGTAGTTGTGACAATGAAAATTCAAATCCAGGCTGCGATTCTTCTTCTTCGTCTTGGGACTCTGAAAAATCCCTCCAGTTCGACATTCTAACTATAAAGTGGAAAACAAATATCGCTAATGGACTTCAATGAAACTCTAAAGCAAAGCTGTCCTTTTAAATAGATGACATGTACCTCCACAAAACGTCATCTTGAAGTTATTCAACAAAACAGCGTCACCATGAAGCTACTCAACAATACATATTATAATATGTTTTTATACTATGAACAAATTTACAACATGACAGCGGTGAGGGAGAGTAGTAAGGGATAGGGAGGAGAAGCAGTGAGGGAGGAGGAGTGGTGAGGGATAGTTGCAAGAAACACCTGTTGTTTTGGGATCAAAATAGCCTCAGTACTTGAGTACTATGACTTTTGGAATAAAATTTTCAAAAACGAAATAAAATATGGATAATTTGTAAAGCATTCAAAAAATTACATGCGTGAAAATTTAGACCTACGAAAATTTATTTCCAAAAGTTATGCACACTCAAAGAGTGATGGAAAATACCAAGAAAATGAACACTTTAATGTGATATTTTTTTTAAATAGTAAAAAAATTCAAAAAATTCTCCATAAAAAAGCCATTTTTCCTCACTTGAAGATTCTTCTTCTCAACCATTTTTAGCTTTGGGTTGAGGCCGCTTGAAGTCAACTTCTCCCCAGTGAGATATTTTGGAGCTTGTCCCCAGCAGTTGGTGGAAATTGAGACAGGCAGCCGCTGCAATGTCCCCGCTGATGGGACCTTCCTGTTGGGAATCTGGGATTCTGGGATGCATAGTTACGAGGAAGTTTCAGTAACATAACTTACTGGAAGGGCGGGGGGGGGGKTGATGCAAGTCCAATTCCTTTCTCTCGGCTTTTCAGCAATTGGGTCGGGTGCTCCACTTCTTTTCATATGAAATTAGGGTTTGAATGGCTTAGTATGCCCATTCAAAATTCTGCCTTGCAGAAGGGATCTGCAAATCGGTGCTTGTGCAAATTCTGTCATCATGCAGCAATTTCTATGTTAGGGCCTCATTCCATGTGAGACGGGCGGGCAAAGTTGTGAGGGGAAGGTATATGGTCAAGTGAGAAATTGTACTCCAATAACGTGTAAGGTAAGTCATCTCATTGCGGTTAGAATTGGAGTAGGCCCCATTGTGGTCAAAATTGTAATGGAGGTGTACATTTGAGAACTCAAATGTACACCTCCATTACAATTTTGACCACAATGGGGCCTACTCCAATTCCAACCGCAATGAGATGACTTACCTTAGACCCGGTGGGTGGGGAGAGATCAAGTAAAAATTTCACATGTAAGGAGGGTACATCCAAAAGCGCTACAAATTGGTATTGAGTCTAGTTACTATTATTAGGCTTATCGGAGTTTCATATTGTCTTGTTGGCAAATGAAAGCACGTTCCAATGCACCAAAAAACGTAGCATTTGGATACAATACGCAAAAGTTATGAAAGTTCAAAGTTTGTTTATGAAAGCGCCATCTACAATCTATGTACATGACTAATTTTGGAAATGTACATGGATTGTAGATCATGGTGCTTTAAGGTCAGCTGCACTTTGGGGTGTACCCCCTTTCATGATTCCCTTCGCTTGACCAATCTCCACTAATGCACTTGTCCACCGACTTTGGTGAGCTTTGAAATGCTCCTTTTCTGCTCACCAAAGACAAGAATAGGTGTGTACTTCTTGTCTTCTATTGCTTATTTTTTGCCCACCTAACTCACATGGCATTAGGGTCTCTTGCCATGTGAGCTAGGTGGGCCAAGTTCTCCAAAGAAGCTACAGAGTCAAACAAAAAATTGTAGTGCTATGTGGCCCATGTGGTTGGGGAGAGATCGAGTAAAATCTTTGTACATAGTGATTCCCTTCAAGTTGACAATCTCCACTAATGCACTTGTCCACCATTCTAGGTGAACCTTGAAATCCTACTACTCCACTCACTAAGACCAGCAAAATAATTGATGTTCAGTTCTTATCTTCTAGTGCCTTTTTTTGCCAACAACAGGCCCTTGGTTCGATTCTTATATGGGATGATAGTCTTTTCGTACTTAGATTTAGAAGTATGTAGATGGGTGCAAACTAGCAATTGCACCGTAACCCTTTAAGAAAACAAAAATACTTCAATGGTGTAAAACCCTTCAATCATTGAGCAAGAAACCGGGCCCCCAAAAGGCCTCCACTCTTGCAAAAATTGAGCTACTAAATTTAAAAAGAAAACAAATTGCAAAAATAGTGAGAAAAAATGAAAAAAAATATTCTTTAAATTATTATTTTTGCAGTTTGATGTGGCTGACCTTCCGCCATGTAGGATTGTTTTTTTTTAAATTAAAAAATTAATTTTTATTTTGAAAAATTAATTAATTAATTATTTTTAATATTCTAAAATTTTGGCTAGCATAGTTTAGTGTTGAATTTGGTATCTCAAAGGAAAGAGGCCTTATGGAGGCCCTGTTTCTTGCCTAATTAGTAATGTTGTCAATTGACAGATGCACCCAGGATATGGAACCTATTATTTTCCATGGATATCATTCTGTTTGATTTCTATGTGGGTATTGCATTTTGTGTGCATTTGTGTCTATCTAATGTAATTGACCTTAGTTTAACCCCTAAGTGGTTTCAAGAACACATTGTATCTTTTCAATTCATACATGGCCGTTATTCTCCTACTTCCATGAAGTATTTGTTTAGTATGTAAATTTTGAAATTGAAGGTACAATAGCCATTGGTTTTCTCATGATTTCACAAAAAAATTGTAATGCCGATTGTTGATATGAGAGGCTGCCAAACACGCTCAAGAGTGTATTTCAAGAAAAATATGTTTACAGCTTCCATAGTGTACACACCCATCCATTTCTCTATTCGAATCTGCATTGACCGAGTACGCCGGTTTATTGCACAAGTACACCGGTTTATTGCAATTATAATTGCTTTGTTGGCACTTGGGGAATGCGTCAAGAGCATCTTATGCGTGATTCATTGAGATTTTGGATTTTAGGGTTTTTTAATACAATGCATGTGTATGCAAGCCTCCAAATGAGGGAGCCTCAAGCTTCATAATATTTTCAAAATTATTAACATGTGTGATGTAGCCAAAAATTGTGTAGCTCAATAGAAGACTTCAACATGCATTTAGCAAAAACAATTACAAAAAATGAACAATAAACCACTCACTTGCAAGGTTGTGTATATTGCACTTAAAAAAATGTATAGATGTATTGAAAGACATTCAAAACCACTTAGGGGTTAACAGTGAGCAAAGAAAACAAAATGTCTCTAATTTGTTCARAGTTCTGAATAGGTCAWGGCACAGATATTTGTAAATGGAGTCTTGYTTGAGTGCATTTAATTTTACATCTGCAGGACAAACACGCCTTACTGCAATCTTAAAGTGTACCATTGGTTCAGAAGATGGATCACAGGATCAAATTTCCTTGTTACCATAGGAAACTGGCGTTTAGGTTGAACCGTTTAATGGGATACACGAACACTCCAAATTTGGTCAAAAGAAGGAAGTAATGCATCTTCCTTGGCGTGTTTGGACTCCTAAAAACATTCATTTCCTAGTCTTGTCATTCAAAACACCCGTACATAAGAAATTATTTTAAAATAGAAATGCAAGTGAGGTGAAGGATTTAAGATTTCATAGTATGTTTGCATTCAAGTGCAGCACCATTAATTTCGGCATTCTTGAAAACTATAATTGTGCATTAGAAGATAGTTTGTTTAATCTCTTCTCTAATACATTGTGTCACAAGGGTCAAACTCAATCTATCAACACAGAGTTCAATCTGGATGTTGTGCTTCATCACACCTTAGTTAGCGTTTCAGAACTAAGAGTGCTTACAATGCATGATACAATTGTGTTCATTCCCTTAAGGAACTTGATGTTCGATCAGCATTTTGTGTAGTTTCTGTGATTTGAACGATTGAAATTAATGTTTAATTAAGACTGGTTAGAAAAATGACTGTTTCGTCGTGTGGCAGAGCTTCACGAGTACAACTGAAGGGCAAGCCAAAAGTAAACATCTCTCATCTACAAACACCATCTCCGTACATCAGTCAAGTCTAATTACACTACTGCCAACCTAGTTGCTTTTCATTCCATAAAAGAGCGACAAAGCGTAGGGCGGTTGAAAAAAAAAAAAAAAAAAATTCACAAATGACAAAATGTGGGGCCAACTTGCCTACTGACATTATATAATTTCAGTGACAAGCATCACATGTCCAAATCTCCATAATGAAAAACGAGAGATAGAGTTCGCTCTAGGGTTATTAAGTAGTCAGGTACGTACTTCTCTTTGTCTATATACAACTTGCTTAGAATTTTGACAATACTAATTAAGTTATCTCGAAAATGACAACATAATCCTCTTCATATACTTCACCTTCAATTGCAAAATACAGTTTTTTCAATTTATCTACTGTTAGTCATCAAACCCCATCATTCAATGCACACACTGGAACTAATTAAACTGGATTCAAATTGAAAGAGTACCCAACAATTAACACAAAGCCAACTCTTACGTTGCTGAAATCCTTGTCATTGTGAGAGGAGTTGGTCCACGCCGAGGAGGAGCCTCCTCGCCAGGGTGAGCAACCTTGATGCTGAACTGGGGCTGACCCAACCAGGTGTGAATGAAGAAGACGCGAGAAGCAGCCAGGTAGTAGGTGATCCCAGAGGCTGTGGCCACCAAGGTCATCAGAGCAGCGCTTGCCAAGACCCCGGAGTCTATGGCGTAGCCACAAGAGGCGGAGGTGGTTGCTGGAAATACTGACGATCTTGGATGGGGCCTGGCGTGATGGGTGCTACTCATGCTCGCTCCGTAGAAGTAAATGATCACAGCAACAACACTCAAAGCCCTGCTCAATAAAGAGAAATGGATTGCTCAAGAACCAGTGTAAGTTAATTGAATATTCCTAATTAAATTGCAATATGTTTTGTTCTACAACATAACATTCTTGCTTACAACCTTCTCCAGTAGTAGCATTGTAACAAGAATTTATGAAGTATCCGAGTTTTTGTCACTAGCCCATACTACATGGGCAAGCTTGCATTCAAAATGTTCTAATAACAATGAACATATTGAGTCCTAATTTATGGAATGCAAAGTTTTGCTTGCTTTGAAGTTCAAGAATGTTATGAACCAACTTACAAAGATTCTTGCGTTAAATTATATACAAGTTCTATTTACAAGAATTGAGTGTCGATTACTCGATTTTAGGTGGCAGCAGCAAATGTGGCTATGGTGATCACTTTGAGCGAGTACCGCGTCCCAAATGCCATGATAATTTCTTTCTTTCTTTCTTCTTTCTGCCTACAATTAGTGATAAGTTTGCTTTGCAATCTCTATCGAGCGATTGTCGCAACACTTTGTCATTGGATTAGTAAGGGAAGAGCTTGGCCAGAGAATTTGAAGGGCTCAAGAAGATAGAGAACCAAAGCACTGCACAAAGCATCAACCTCAAAAGGAAGGACTCTGGCTAACTTGAAGTTTCTTGGTGAGGTGGTGCGGCTCAAGATTCTTTAAAATTTCAAAAATCATGCCGCCCAGCTTCACAACCTTTTTGGGCGGGTGGGTATGCCGGTTCACAGAAAAGTGTTAGCCACTGCATTTTCAAAAACCTCTTAGAGCGACCCCACATCAACACGACCAAGCAGCATTCTATGCCATTGATCTTCTTGTGACAAAGAAGATCAATGGCAGACAATGTTTACAGTGTTACTTGGCCGTGTTGCTGTGGGTACGCTCTTTTAAGGACCAAATGTTCAAATTTCAAACAATGAATGAACACAAATACATCCCAAGCACACCAAAAATGCGTGGTTTCATCCATCAATTTAAAAAGAAATTATTGTGTTAGTTCTTTAGCATTTGAACAATATAAATTGTGAAGACTTTTTTTGCAAGAATTCTATAATTTAAAGGGTATTAGTGGGTTTGGCCTCAACAAATAATATTTTTAGTTCAAAAATTGATCCTTCAAAAACAACTTGAAAAAAAAAGTTTAAGCAAAAATCTTCATTATGATTAGAACTTCAAATGTTATCATTTTAAACTTAAAGGAAAAAAATTCTTGTAAAAATTACAAATATTCAATCTACAATTGATTTTAGAAGAATTTTTCAATTTTTGGCTTCAAATATTATTGAAAACTACTGCATAGAGCAATAATTTATCTACTTGTACAAGGGATCATATTCAACAACTATTGTTTGAAAGTCATTATTATTAAATTATTATTCTAAGTTGTGTTTTATAATACATCTTAATAATTTTGGAAATCTGGACTATCTCCATCTTTAAGGAATTAAGTTCCACACTTAATCTACAAGTTAAGCCAATATTTTGAGATGTTTTAATTAACTCGGAGTACTTATATTTGAACACCATCTATTTCACAAAATATTTAAATTTTGGGGGGGATTAGAGAAGAAAATAAATTTTAATTATTCATTATTCATTAAATAAATATATATTTTAGATGCCCAAAATTATTATGACTTTAGAAAACAAATTAAAGAATCAAAAAAAAAAATGGAAGCATTTTTTTAGACTTAAGGAAGTTTGAATGCCTTCAGCTCATTTTAATCCTCCAAATACAGAAAAACACAATTCTTCACTCTTAACATGCAAGATATTCTTGAATATTACAAGTTTTGGGGACTAATTTTTTGATTAGATCCTAAAATATAAAATTTGAGCACTTTTTTTTAATTAAACCTTAAATATTCATGCAACCGACAATGGATAGCCATCAATTTTGGGTAGTTTATTGTGGTTTATTTGTAATTTTTCTTAATTTTTTTTATCCTTCTTATTGTAAAGATAAATTGAATCAAAATCTAATGAGGCATCRCGGATTTTTGAACATAAATTTTTATTTTTATTTTTATTTTTTTTATTGAAGACTAAAATCTAACAATATTAAATACAAAGGGTTTTTAAGACAATATATAGATTCAAGATGATTGAATTAATCTCTACGCATATGGATTGAATTCATACCATTATCATTATTTAAGTAATGATATGAAGATCAATTTTTAGATTGTGGACAACTATATTATTATATGTGTTATTTCTAATAAATAATGTTGTATTTATGAAGTCCATTTTCAAGGTCAAAATTTCAAAATCAATATTAATTTTGCATAGGAAATCCAGGTACTTGCAAAAACATTTTCACTATTTAGAACATTTTTTCAACTACCAAGCAAAGGCCATGTTTGGTATAATGAAACTTTCTGCAAATTTTGAGATAGAATGCTAGTTATTGGAAAATTCATTTTAAAAAATAGTTAGTGAAATAAAAAATAAATAATGCTCAAATAGTGATCCTATTACGAAATTCTAAAAGTTGGTTTTCGTTACCTCTTTATATAAAAAATACTGGTAAAGGGATAAAGCAAATTATCTTCGAGTTGAGGATAAGAATGAGATTGCAAAAAATCTCAATATAACGACTATGGCCTTGCAAACTAAAATTAAAATAGTTTCATAACAGAAATCATATTCAAATACATATTTTGGTACTTTTTAGGTGTAGGTACCTTATAGACATGAGGTTTTTTAAAGGCTAGATAGGTAGTCTTCATTGCATTCATTGGCTAAGTTTTCTAGGGATAAATGTTAAAAGCAGCCTACTCTTTTTTAGTTGGTTAATTTTATATTTCTCAAAATCTCCATGCTAATTAAATAATTCAGAGTCTTGATCCCAAGGGTGAATGCACGAAAGACCGACCAGTTTTTGTAGCATTCACTTGTACTGGTCAATACTACCGATCTTTTGGAAAAAAATATTTAAGAATAATAAAATATGAATAATTAGCATAATACTATAAATATTATGTCACCAAAATTTGAGATCCCAACAAAATTTAGGTCAGAAGTTATTCACAAAATAGAGTGATACAATTTTTGAAGGAAATAACACTTTCACGTTTTAATTTGTAAAAAATAGAAAAAAACGATTTTTAAAAAAACTAAAAATTTTAAATTTGGTAGAACTTTATGATAAAGAGATTTCACCAAAATAACAATCTTAAAACCATTTTGAATGTTCAGAAGTGCGAGCGCAAGGGTCAAGGGAGCCCTATTACCACACATGTTGAGGACATAAAATAATGTCTTTTTAAATTCCTTTTGGTGGATTCATGCCTTCTTAGTTTGAGAACAAACCACTAAAATTTCAGCTCTCAATCATTAATTTTGGGTACTCCCCAGTACTAAAAAACCCTAAACTGCAGACTATGACAAATTAGCTAAATTGACAATTGAATGTAAAATGATTTTTAAATTTTTTTGAAAAATAATTAACTTGATTGCTATCAAGATAGACATCTTCAATTAAAATTTCAAGTTAATTGAGTTCCTACTTCAATAGTTATAATAGATGACAACTCCGTCATTCCAAGTGTGACGCAAAACAGTACTAGTCTTTCATGCATTCACCTCCAAGTACAAATTCAAACTTTCCAAATTTTACTATTAGTCCCGGTGGTAATTAGTAAAGTCCAAGATTTTTCAATGATTGAAAAAAAACATATCATGAGCTAGTTCATGAAGGGAGCTTACTAACCTTAGTTTGTCTTGGCCAAAGTAGTTTGGCTAGCACCGAGTAGATCTCATTGAGTTTTAACCCTTGTAGGATGTGGTGACCATGCTTGGGCCTCGGTTTCCAATATTTCACATTTTTGTAATGGTTCCCTTACATATTGGAAAAAACATGAAATTATAAATCCCTTGGCAAAGTCGTGGAGCAAATTATGAGATTAAAAAATAGAATAAACGAATAAAGGGGTAAAAAACTATGCCTAAGTAGTCAAAGACCAAATTCTACATATTTTTAGTGAATACACTGATTTTTTCTCTATACTTCACTAAGGTGTAAATATTATAAAAAAAATTATAGAGCAAGCTATGAACATACCTCAATCCCACATAATTTTATGTCCCTAGCAAATCAATTATTCATGCCCAAAATCTAGATTGTATAGAAAACTTACAACGTATCTACAGTGTATTTTGCTCGCCAACATCCTAAAGGGATTGAGGTCCTTTTCAACTTATAGCTACAAATCATTAGATGATTTTTGGGGCCTCTTGAACACAGCAGGTTCTCAAATTGTGGGAATGCTAGGAACGTTGCCGCTTAAGCCATCTAACGTGGTCGAAAGATTGCCACTTCAAATTATAATTAATTAATTATTATTTTTAAAATATGCTTTTGCAAAAAAATATTTTTTATAATTTTTTTCTGGTTTCTTAATACTTTCTAAAATTCTTGAATTGGTTAAAAATTTTATTCCACAACTCCCGCCACAACCTCACTTAGCAACTCCAAGTTCTATAGTTTGATTCCAAATAAGAATTTAAATTTCCCAGCTTTGATGACTTAGAGGTAAACAATAAGTTCTTGCATTAATTTTTCTCAAGGTGAAATAACCGCAAGACCAAATGAGTTCTACACTTTTCATTCTATTTAGTGTGGTCCACACTAAAAATATATCATTACAACATTGAGTTAATTTTGTTTTGTGTTATTTCCATGATTAAAGAAACTCAAGGTATGCATGCAATATTTTTAGTTAAAATGGCGGTATTCCACAAACTTGGCATTACCTTATTTAAACCATGCGATCTAAATGAATGGAAAAATGGGGTATGGGATCACTAGATGTTTTTTGGACCACCTAGAAGACTGCAAGTTCCTGGGCTGTGGGAACACATTGGGAACTCTGGAACTCTGCCACGTAGGCAGTCTGACGTGGCACAGAGGCTGCCACGTCAGATAATACTAATTAATTAATTATTAATTATTTTTAAAAAAAAATTGATTTTTTTTTTTTTTTTTTTAAATCAGTTTTTAGTTTCTTTATACTTTCTAAGATTTCGGGAATTTTTTTTTTTTTTTTTTTTTTTTGAAATTCAAAATTTCAGACCGGCAGTCGCTGGTTCCCTATGCAGGGAACAGTTTTAGGGAACAGCCCCGAAACAGGCTCTTGCGGAGCTGAAAAAACATCTTATGTAAATTTCTTTAAAACAGAGTATGAAATTTTCCATCAGTACCAAGTTTTGTTTTTTTACTTTGAATAAGGTAGAAGCACCCATTAGCATCCTTGTTCCCATCCTCATACCATAGACTAGACCTAATTGTGTCCCTAGACTTTGATTAATGTGTCCTCCAAATGCTTAACTCTTATTTATTAACGTATTTGAAAGACACATACTTGACGGTAATTGGCTAATTGCTAATTTTTGCAAATTTCAGATTTGTGTCCACCTATGTAACAGTTGCAGTGGTCTAGGGAGTCAACACTTTGAAAAATCATAGAAATTACATACAATACCCATACAATCATAGAAATTACATAGAATAGAATTTTTTATTTATTTTTAATATTCATGATTTTCACTTTTCACTTGCTATTATTACAAAATTTTTATTCTTAGTAAAATGTGCATCCAACTATGCTGAATTGCTTATATTGACGTTTATGGGACTATGGGTGCTTCTACCTTACGGTCGAGATTTTTCACTTCCAGTGGTACAGTCAGCATGCCACCTGTCATTTACGCGCACATGTGCCACGACCTGAGTCCTTTCGTCCATCCTCTTCCCGAGAAACCGTCGTCATTCCCGATTCCTGCTCCAGCCAGCCTTGGCCTTTGTTCTTCATCGTCTTCTCCACCTGCCCTGTTTCCTTCCGCCAACTCTCACGTCCCCTCTGCCCCCAGTTGCGGCATGGTACTAGCTAGTAGCTCTGTAAGTTAGCAGTTGCTGTCCCTCCCTGCCTCCCTCCCCTGACAACCCTGTGTCTGGAATCATCATTCAGGACTTACTGCAGCTAGTGCTCTAAATATTAGGTTCACCAGAATCTAAACCTCGTATTTGTTGATATGGTGAATTGCAGTGAAGCTGGTGCAGCACTGTTAGTTGCCGGACAGAAACCTCGGATCCATACCATTCAACTCCCCAAGGTTGGAAAAAATAAGACTCGTCTTATATACATCTCCGGCTTTTGATCGACCCACACTGCGCCAATTTCAGTGAAATCCTCCAAATCGCCAATATGAGGTTTTATGATGGATTGTTTCAATGAAAGGTAATAGTCTGAGCTAGAGTCATTTGTCTGTCGGCTATATGGGAATCGCCTTGATTTCTGTATTTGTGAGACGACTGCTCGCAGCCTGGACTGCAGTCATTTGTTATGCAGTATAGTAGAGGAAGCTAGCTGTGTTACAGTTACAGTTCTAACCGGGAAGAAGTGTGAAAAATTTTACGCATTTTGTACTGGGACGAAGCTCTTGCAAACAAGTGTTATAACAATGTGCTCGTATGTTTGTAGAGATTTAGGCTTCTATTCACTTTCTCAAAGTGCAAGTATATACATATTCCAAGGTTGAGGAAGGCAGCGGTCAAAGCTTAAGGATGTTTTGGGGCGAGCGGCCGTCCAACGTGCCTTGATTTTGGCCTGTGCGCGCGCTCTCAGCGAGTTTGGGCTTGAACTGGATGTAAGACTCTTTTCATCCTGGAAGGTAAATATTTGATTGCAGAAATAACTAAATATTAAACGAGTTTCAGGAAGAACCGGTTTTTTGAAAGAGAAGATCCTCAGAAGTCTTGGATATTTGATGGAACACTTTGATTGAATCATTCTCTTAAACCGTGCTTGCCACTTAGCAAGTCAGAGGCTCAGAGTAAGCACTGCCCAGATGACTGTCGTAACTGCGGAAGTTTATGATTATTTCCTGCAGACTAAAACTTAGATTGAATCATTCTCTTCAACCGTGCATGCCGCTTCGCAAGTCTGAGACTGGGAGTGACCACTGGCCATGACTGCAGTAACTGTGGAAGTTTCTGGCTGTTTCCTGCAGACCTTCCCAGAAACACAGGCAGCTCATATTGATTGCCGTGTGTGCAAAACGTACACAGTAAGTATATGGTCCCACACTTTTCCAGACAGGGCATTCAATAATGACTGGGTGTGAAAAAAGTCTGCTTGTAGATGACTAGAGTAGTAGACAACACGATGATCGGTATCATGGGTTACAATTTTTCTTTTTGAGAGTTAAGTTTCTTCAGTAGCTGTTCCAGTTCAAAACTCGTGCAGTGCATGACAGCATGATGTAAGTTCCAAACTACTTTCCAGATGGCTACCGGCATCGCAATCGTCATATCACAGTCGTGAGTTGTCCTATTAGTTAGGGTTTAGGAGTTCCGGTCTCGAACCTCAGATCTCAACTAGGCATATCATAGTGTGGGAGGTTCATAGTTAAAAATTACTCGACGTTCAAGTGCTCAGAGCTCTGAAACTAGGACTGGTTTCAGTCGGCCAAAGTGCCAAACCAATATACAGTATGAAACTACAACACCAGTCTTACTGCAATCCACCATGTTAGCGAGTATGGGGTTTATATTCTCTCTGGTTTCATTGCTGTTTCAATCATGTTGAAACCAAGCAGAGCAAAGAGGAAATGACCTCTTGCAATTCATTTGAAGAGGTGGTGCATTAAAATTCATGTATAGTGCTACAATAGATTTTCTGCAAGTACTTGCAGGAAGAACCACRTCAGYTTTCAAGAACCGGAAGAGGTCAGTAATTCGTGCCGTTGGGAGAGGGTTTACTATCTGATAACTGGCTAGTTTCTTAACTCATACTGTACACATTATCGTACTGGGTTTATCCTTTCCTCTTGAAGCAACAGTTCAGTGGTTGCAGTATTTCGTGCTCTACTTGGTACGTGGTTGGTGCAGCAGACAGAGTGCTTCTTTGGATTTCCATTTGGATTCCCAAAATTTGCTTTGATGGGAGTTGTCAATCTCAGAGATGACTGGATGACTGGATGACTGGATGAGGTGTTCGTAACTAGCGCAATGGCACGTTTTGAAGAGGGAAGAGGACTTGGAAACTAGAAGTAGGTGGAGTTTCCTGGGGCAGATCGTTTTCAATCTATGTGAGGAAGTTCTGCACCGAATTCCAACCTTCTGAAAATAAGTAGGTATGTTTCCTTCGTGATTACTTAATTACATGGGTGTTGGATCTCTTCTAGTCTCTTCCTCCATAARTAAAGAACCTGCTCGATTAAGGGGCTAAATGTTTACTTGGCAAAATAATTCCGACAAATGTATATTTATGCGTGAAGGTAGTCACTTGTGAAATTTGAAACTGCTACAGTAGCTGACTACACTGATGATGTTAATTAGTGTTAACTACACTAATTGATTTAGAAATGCTATAAGTTTTTACTCTTTATGAATATTTTTACCAACTATAGGTACAAAGTTTTCCCAACTATAGAACTATTAGGATCCATGCACTCAGTAAAAGTATTCATGAAGAGTAAAAACTTATAGCATTTCTAAAATAGTTAGTATGCGTGCACTATTTAACATCATTAGTGTAGCGTTGAGTACGTCTCACAATCTGACTATTGTAGCGATGAAAGGTAACCAGTCTGTGGCTCAGTCAACAATTAAAGGATTGGCTGTGCCAAGACATTTGTTTGTGTATTTAATTAATTTGCAAGTGATAAGGCACTACTAGTCGTCATCTTGTTGGCTAGGGTAACTTATTTCGTACAAGAATTCCCTCTACACTATTACAACTTGCACTTTATCAGTCAAGTCGATATGATGAAAGAACTAAGTTGGGACATTTTTTCGTACAACTGAGTAAAAGGTGCACCTCGTATTTGCTGTCAACCAGCGTACACATACCTGCAGGCACGATTGCATCATGTAAATGCACACTTAATTCGTGACGCTAATTGCAAGTTGTGGGTCCGATCCTTCGCTTTGTACATACAATGAAAACTTAATTTATAACTTACTCAGTAGGTTCATGGAGTCATGGACTCACATATTTGTAAGAGCAGATTTTGACCAGGTAGATATCTTTGCTGTATGGATCATGCACAATAGAAGTCTGTACCGTCAGTTAAGTGTGAAAAAGTGCAGTATCATATGTGTACATAACTTAGCCTAATTCTAGAGTATGACCAGAATGCCCTCTCGAGTGGATCTTAAACCTGACTGCACGTACATGCGCCACCTGTGCATTCATTTATATATGCAGCAGTGTTTTTAGTGCACATGTCAAGATAGGTACAGAATGATCTGATTGCACAATGTCCACGTGTCTCATTGTGAACATGCCTGTGCATGCGTGAGACTGCCTTCCAAGGCTCTGGTTTTTTTTTGTGGCACGATGGTGTCAGATTGTACCATTCAAAATAAATGCCCACTTTTCGACAGATAAAAGTAATCCTTTATGGCTTTATTGCCAGAAAATTTCCATTTCTATTTAAAATAAGGATGAAATTGTCAAATTTGGATGAAAAAAATTCATTGATTTTAAATGAGAAGTGTTTTATGGTCCAAAAGATGGATGGACGAAGAAACAAAATGCTTCACCAAATTTTGAGTGATCGCTAACTTGGCACTTTTTCTAAAAAAAAAGTGGGAAGGCTAGCTTTGACATGAGAAAGGGTTTGAGTTTAAACCGCAAAGAACCAAGGCACATTTTGGGTAGAAATTGTCAAAAACTCCCACTTTTTAGGACAACAAGAAAAAAATGAAAAAAGAAAAGTTTTTTTGTTCAAAATTTAGTAGGACAAATTTGTACTAGACTTCCTTGAGAATGTGTGAAAAAAAAAGTTTAAAAACTTGGACCGCATGGATTAAAAGAGTTTTACACATGTTGCCCAAAGATGCCAAAGTTGCTCACAAAGTTTAGGGCAAAGTAACTTTTAATCTAGGCACTTGATCGGAAACAAAATTAGATTTTTGCAAAGGAGGTATATAGATAAATATTGTGTCCAAATTTCATGGGCATCCAATCAAAAAGGACTTTATAGGAACCTACCCGAGATTTCTTGCATAAGTTGAACGGACACTTGGTCCTTTAGGGATTAAGGTACAATAGAAACACTCATAATTGTCAACATAACTGGAGCAATTGAGTAGCATAGTTGAAGTCACTTTTTTGTAAAATTAATATCTTTTTAGTATTAACAAATGAAAATTATAAGTTTAAAAAAAATAATTGGACATGACTTCTATTTTCTATGAATTTTCAAAGTAATAGATCACTAGACCATTAAAATGGTCATATAGGTGGAGCTAAACTATAATTTGACAAAACCAMAAATGATCAAATCACATTTAAGAAAGGAGAGACTTAAAAGGTTACTACAAGAAAGGCTGTGCAAAAAGCGTAGCGTTTTTTTATAGGATTCGTTTATTTCTTTGAGAGTACTTTAAAATCAAAAAAACAAATTTTAAAAATAGTGAAAATATATTAGGAAAAAGGCCTTGGGACTTTAGTAGTTAATACTATCAACTAAGGTGGTCTCTTGATCATGTCAGATTGCTAATGCGGCACAATCCGGGAACTCAAGATAATTCTTGGTCTTCTAATGCCTTCAAATCTCTTGTAATGATTTCTAGTCTAAATGCCAAACATTAGAATAAATTTAGAAAATAAACTCTAAAAATATTATTTGACACTTGCAACTATAGAATCTTGTATTATAGTAGTACTTAACTAGTTTGAGAAGATCATCGCAAAGTTTAAAATATGTGGTTTGTCTACAATTGTCATGTGACTATTGTTGTTTCATGGGGTTGGGTGTTAATATACAATTTAGCGCACAATTACAATGCGTTACTTTACAATTTATAGCACCACTTTAATGCATTACTTGCAAAGTTTAAATATCAAAGAAGGTGCCAGACACAAGGTGAAATCCACATGCATATGCCTCTAGCTCTTGCACTTTCTTCTCCAGTTGAATTGCCAAAATTCGGCGCCACATCTCTTCCTACGGAGGTGGCTTAGGGCAAGAAATGGCATCTTATTCTCTCTAGTTTTGTCCCTTTCACCCAATGCTCTTAAAGCATAGGGAGTTCATATTCTTGAATTGTTGTCTGTAGAAGTGACAAACAACCCCGGGTACGCAACTTTTGTATTATATGTAGGGGTCATCGGCATTAAACCAGCTCAGAGGATGGCTTTTATTAAAAATATATCAAATTAAAAAGACCCAAAAGCTAGGTGAAGACCAAATTAAAAAAAATGTAGAAATGTTGAATTGCATACATTTCAGAAAAAAAACTCACAATATATATGAAGAATTGAAACACCTATGCATGGTTTTTAAAAATGCATACAAAGAAGTTCCTTTTAATTAAAATTAAATTTTTATTAGAAAGCCCCAAAAGTTGCTTAGTTCGGCCGATGATACATGTATTAAAAAACCCATATAATTAGGTTTTCAATCTACAATTGTCTTCAAAAATATTCATTTCATGTACATAAGTTTATATTTGAATTTTGTGTGTTAAAAGGACTACAAGATTATTCAACATTAAAACAAATTATATCCCTTAAGATTGGATTAAAACTCATTATACGTGATTATAATCAAGGCCATATGATATAGGAGTTGCATACCCGGGCAAACAACATCCAATTTTTTAAGATCGTTGAGCCTTTAACCCCTTATACATTCTTAGTAGTAATAGACACTTGATTATATATGAGTTGGATGAAATCACTACAAAAAAATAGTGTCCAAACTAACATGAAAATGAATTGATATGTGTTGGGTTTTTTTTGTTGGTTAGGACGTCGTGATTAGGACAATAAACAACAAAATTGTGTTGATTTTAATTCATGATTAGATCAAATTTTTTTTAATTGAAAATTCTATCATATAGGCAAAACTCGCCAAACAAATGGCGCTACCATGTCAACATCCCTGCCACATGGTTAGGCCTATATACTTTAATTGAACCTTGATTTACTTAATACTATACTGAAGGTACTTCACTACGTACTTCAAACTTGTGTTTTGAGTGCCACTCACAACGGTTATCAACAGGGTGGAGGGTGAATGCATGAAAGACCGACCAGTTTTTGTAGCATTCACTAGTACTGGCCAATACTACCGACCTTTTAAAAAAAATATTTTAAAAAAATATGGATAATTAGATAATACTATAAATATCATATCACCAAAATTTAAGATCCTCCAAAAGTTATTCACAAAAGTTATTTACAAAATAGAGTCACATTTTTTGAAGAAAATAGACACTTTGACGTTTTAATTTGTAAAAAATAGAAAAAAACAATTTTAAAAAAAACTAAAAACTCCAAATTTGGTAGAACTTTAAGATGAAGAGATTTCACCAAAATAACAATATTAACCTCTAAAAGCTCGAGGGGTTTGGACAAAACACAAATGTGTTATAAAATATAAATTCTATAACTTTTTTGAAGTTTGCATCAAAGAAGTTTATGTAAAGCACAAAAATTAGAATATATCCGTACGGTCAAAATTGTAAAATTACTTTCAGATTCTCTTCAAATGAATTTTGAAGATATAACTTCAAAAATTCACCAAAAATACGATTTCTATCCTTAACACTTGAATTTTTTTTTGATTGGTCAAAATTGTGGTTTCTATTGAATTGTGAAAATGCATAAGATTTGGTCATTAAAATATCAATTTTTTCCTCAAATAGTAAGTTTTTCGACACTAGAAAATTCTAAACACATTGTGCTATTTTTCTTATGATTTTTTCTGACCACAGTGATCTTAGTTTTGAATATAAATACTGAAAGACAACCCAATATCTTCAAGAAAAAAATTCAAAAAATTCAAAAAAGAGTTTTTTTCTACCCAAAGTCGGGCAGCGACCAAAAAATGGTCTTTTGAGTGCTTAGAGGYTAAAACCATTTTGAATGTTCAGAAGTGCGCGTGCAAGGGAGTCCTAGTACCACACATGTTGAGGACATAAAATAATGTTTTTTTAAATTTCCTTTGGTGGATTCATGCCTTCCCAGTTTGAGAATAGACCACAAAAATTTCAGGTCTAGATCATTAATTTTGGGTACTCCCCAATACTAAAAAATCCGAAACTGCAAAGTGTGATAAATGAACTAAATCGACAATTAAATGTGAAATGATTTTTTAGAATTTCTGATAAATAATGACTTGATTGCTATTAAGATAGACATCTCCAATTAAAATTTCAAGTTAATTGAGTTTATACTTCAATAGTTATAGTGGATGACAACTCTGTCATTCCAAGTGTGACACAAAACAGTACTAGTCTTTCATGCATTCACCCTCGAGAAGATAAGTGGCTTATACAAGTGGAGTAGTAGTAAATAAGACGACCCATGTGGGATATATAAATGAGGAAGAGTAAGAGCTTAACCGCTCATAGTTAAATCAAAACTAAGAATTGTGCTTAAAGTAGAACTTTAGACTTTATTTAGATGCAGTAGATTAATATTTTCCAAAAATATCTGGATAAAGAAAATTTGGGAAATAAAACCAAATTGGATCTCCAAAAATCCATTTGAGATTTAAAGCCTCCAATCAAAAGTTATGGACAAATTTCAGAGAGGAAGTTTTAAATTATCGAAGAAAAATGTTCCTTCTGAAACCTCCTCGCTAAAATCTGTACATAACTTTTGATTGAAGGCTTGGAATCTCAAATGGACTTCTATCACCTAATTCTTTGTATGCAAAGTAGCTATTTAATCTAACAACATCATTATTTYCCTATTACCAGGGCAGYARGGCTAAAGGGGGTAGTAACTATAGGATATATAAGTYCTTTTGATTGAAGGAACGACACTAAGTGCTATCTTTCTTGGTTGCTCTTTGCTTGGATTATCCCTCCTCGTGTTACCTTTTTCCTACTAGCTGCATATTATTCCTTGTGGCTTTGGGCAACTGTAAAGTGTCTTTCTGTGCCGGCAATTGCCCCACTTCTGAGGAGGTTCCTATGGTGATCCTTGTGGGGGTGCTAGTGTTGGCATGCTAAAACCTTGTGCCCTATGTTGCTACTGCATTCTTTGGTAAAGGCCTGGTCTTGCTTTCTACTGCTTCGTCTCTTGCATAGGTAAGCTCGCAGATGCACTCGAACATCCATTGGATGCAAGTAATATTTTTTTATTGCTGCTCATTGTCTACCACCCTTTCTCTTCAATCCCCTTACCATTGGCTCTTGCATTGTGAATCTAGTTATTTGATTTGTTGATAGATGTGCCTTTTAGTTCTTCACTCTTCTCCACAAATACCTCACTTGATATCAAGATTGATGGATTGTGGTTACCTAGGTTGAGGGGGGGGAGGTAGGAGGCCATGGCTTTGATTGTCTTCAATCTTGGGTTGGAGGCCTCTCCTAAAGCTCCTCGTGAACATGATCCCTCTTTTTCTCCCTATGTTCCTATGCAGTAGACAGTTGGGTGGTGTTTTTTTGGGAACTCGAGCACTCTTTCACAAGATGCTCTGTAGCGAGGTAGAATTGACAACAAATCTACAAATTGTAGTAGGTGAGTGCAATCTCCTCCATGTTGTCATTCATGACCACCACCTTAGTTTTTGTAGATTTCTGAGCATGGAATGAAGGAATTAGGGTAAGCGAAGTCATCCATGCGAATCAACAGCTGAATTGGGTCTCTCGAATATGAACACTCGGGATTTGACATGGCGTGTAGTAAGAAGYAGGTGGTTAGTCCTAGCAGCAGGACTATGCATCGAGAGTATCGCTGGAGCTGCTTATGCTTTCGGCGTCTACTCACAAAGCCTCAAGCTTGCTCTGGGCTATGACCAGAAACAGTTGGATACTTTGGCATTTTATAAGACGATCGGTGCCAACGTAGGCGTACCAGCGGGGCTTCTCTATAATGTGGTGCCTCCATGGATTGTCATCATCATTGGCGCTGCGGAGTGCTCATTTGGCTATTCCATGTTGTGGCTTTCTCTTACGGGAYGTATTTCTCCTGCTTTTTGGCAAATGTGCATATTCATATCTATGGCAGCTAACAGTAACACATTCTTGAGCACGGCCACTGTTGTCACCAATGTTCAGAACTTCCCCATGGAGAGGGGTCTTGTCATAGGTTTGTTGAAGGGCTTTTTGGGACTCAGTGGAGCTATTCTGACTCCGGTTTTCTATGCTGTGTACCCCAATGATCCGAGTTCTTTTCTTTTGCTCATCTCTTGGCTACCAGCGGCGGTGGCTATATTGCTGATGGCCTTCATTCGTGTTTTACCTGCGTCTGAGGAAGAAAATTCAACTTTCACGAATTTCTCAAGAATTTCCACTTGTTTAGCGGCTTACCTTACCGTTGTTATTATTCTTGAGAAAGTCTGGAGTGATCARTCTTGGCTTTTCCAGGTTCTGTGCCTACTACTTTTGGGATTTTTCCTCTCCTTCTTTGTTGTAGTCATCAAAGCAGAGTTGAAGGAAGGTTGCGCAGATTCGGCAAAGAACTGTGTTCGTGAYCAGAACGTGATCACAGAGCCATTGTTGAGTGATCAAGATTCTGAACTGATTGAAGATGTTGAAAACGAAAGTGATGCTGGAGTGGATGAGCCAGGAAGGGATCTGCGAAGAGGGGCGGAACATACACTTAGCCAAGCGGTTTCTTCACTKGATTTCTGGCTGCTTGCGGTGATCATGTTTTGCTCCATGGGTTCTGGGACAACAGCTATTGATAACATGGGTCAAATTGGAGCATCTTTAGGTTACAAACAAGTGGAAATCAACACATTTGTCTCATTGATTAGCATATGGAATTTCTTGGGGCGTTTTGGAGCAGGCCTTGTCTCGGACTTTCTCTTACGTCTGTACGGAACGACCCGACCTTGCTGCTTGGCATTCAGCTTGGTAAGCAGATCATCCTTCTTTCCTGGAGTCATTATTATTACTATTTTCTTGTCCTAGAGAAGAGGTTTGGTGCCCTTCATGCATAGACGTGTGATATGATTTTGTTGCATGTGCAGGGATTGATGTGTGTCGGCCATCTCGTAATGGCATCGGCTGTTCCAGGCTCTTTGTATGTAGGTTCGATTGTCATAGGTGTTTGTTATGGAGCACAGTGGTCACTCATGCCAGCAATCACATCCGAGCTCTTTGGTTTACGACACTTTGGAACCCTATACAACACWATCACAATATCAAACCCAGCAGCTGCTTACATTTTGTCCGTTGGAGTAGCTGGATATCTCTACGATAGAGAGGCACAAAAGCAGCATGATCCCTCAACCATAACCATGTGGCTCCGTGAGGATCCATTGCTATGCCAGGGACCCAGCTGCTTTTGTATCACCTTCATCATCCTTGCCATTTTGTGCGCATGTGGGTGCGTCATTTGTGTTTGGTTGTTTTCACGAACCAAAAGATTCTATGCACAAGTTCATGAAAGCTTGCTCAAGGTTGATTAATTTGAGGACAAGATGAGGGTCCACTTGCAGCTTGTACAGAATGCATTGAATTTAAAGGTGAGCTGCCAAGCAAGGGTTGCAATATAGAGATGCAGAACATGGAGAGTTTGGTTTTGTGTGCAGGTGTTTTATCTAATGACGATTGTGGGCTTACTCCACGATCTAGGAAGGA
The DNA here is from genome assembly GCA_006891605.1 of Pleurozium schreberi. Taxonomy (NCBI): domain Eukaryota; kingdom Viridiplantae; phylum Streptophyta; class Bryopsida; order Hypnales; family Hylocomiaceae; genus Pleurozium; species Pleurozium schreberi. The sequence goes on from VACF01001966.1 coordinate 24,777, forward strand.
TAAGGCAAAATACTGAGCATATGAGACAAGCTGCAAGGTATGTGAGGAGAAATGGATTAGGTTTGAAACAGTAATTTGAGAATTAATTCTGAATTGCCGTCTTGGTTGAAGTGGCTTAAGATTGTCATCCAAAGTAAGTTTGCTATTGACCTATATTAACTGCAAGCACTTAGAAAGCATTTTGTGAACACCTGTGGCAACTGAATATGAGTTCCCGTCCCAGGATCTCGTGAATAACACGCTGAATGTGCCGGAGGGTGTGCAGATTGTAGGTGCATGTATGAGATTTTCACCCTGATTCGGTAGTTGCTACCAATCAGACAAGCCATCAATCGGCCAAAGTTCAAGCAGCCTAGAATCTCCGTTATGGTAATTACGAACATCACTCTCTCAAAAGAGGATCAGTGTTTGTAGCCTAAGCATCCAAAATAAGTCAAACTAATTACACCCAGGTCTCTTTTTGATATCACCTTCTCTATTATCACATCCGGTGAATTATCTCACCGAACCTTAGAAAACAGATGTACCCAGTTCAAAACTAACTCTGAGCTTTCACTATCACGCTCTCTTAATATGTCACATACAAAAAACCTTGAAAAAGGTCCCTAAACCGTTTTCCTAAACCCTCGTAACCCCAAGTACTTCTGATGCACTTCAAGATGTCACTTTTCATGCAACACTATTAATAGTCACAATGTTTCTAAACTCTATTGACAATGTATGTATTTTGGATGCCTAGGCTGTTCTGTTAAAATTGGTGTGAGTGTAGTCATGATAAGTCCGCGCTAGGTTTGAAATATGGCAAGTGAGGCATCGTGAGGCAGGAGATACTGAGTGGAGCGCACCTGATTGCTCGAACATTACTCGTTGGTTGAACATTACTACAGAAGTGTGCAGGATTTGCAGAATTCCGTGAGGCAGCACTCTGGAATATTCTACAAACTTGTGTCACTATCAATGCCTGTAGCACACATGTCACACATTAAAAGAATGTCATGTAGTTAAGTTCAAGCAATCAGGTCTATTGGGATTTGCAGCAAGGTACCTCGATCGTCTCCATCCGAAGAACTCACATGTTTCTAGCTGCTGTCCAGGGGGCCACCATTTCCAGCTTCGAGGTTCTCATGACACCAGAAGATAATGTGGATTTGGCTTAAGGTAGGCATCCTCAAAGCGCCACAAATTGGTACTGTGCCTAGTTACTATCATAAGGCTGTTCAGATTTTCATATTGTCTTCTTGGCAAGTGAAAGGAAGTTCCAATGCACCAAAGAATGCAACATTTGGATACAATATACAAAAGTTATGAAGGGTCAAAGCTTGATTCTAAAAGCGTTTCTTCCACATAGGTACATAATTGAATTTGGAGATGTACAAAGTGTGAAGATAGCGCTTTTAGTTTAGTGGCGCTTTTGGGTTACCTACCTTAGATGGGGCATGTCAAGGTTGTTGCAGAGTCAGTTCTTCTTCGTGCCTCGCCTGAAGTCGCCGAGGTTGTTGGGAGCTTCAAAATGGTGTTCAATCGACCATTGAAATTGTCTCATTGTTTACTCCAAGACGTTGGAGCGTGAGTTTTTCCTCTCATTGCCTTTACCTCACATGCTAAGGTAGAGGCACCAATTGCCAACCATGCCTAGTAGCCAACCTGTAGGGGGTGCTATTTCCAACCTCAAGGTGGAACTCAATCTTGGAATGTTTTTTTTTTTTTTTTTGTCATTTTCAAGGTTGGGACTAATAAGGCTATAACAAATGTCTCAAAGTAGTGAGCAAGACTAAAGTAGGAAGTAGAGGCTATTGGTCAAGAGTACTTTTTGGCTCCCAAAATTCACAGTAATTTCAATTTGGGGTATAAAATTTTGAAAAATTTGCAATCCCCTTGTTTCCTATCTTCCTACTTGGAAAAAATTTCCAGCACCTCGTATTGCTCATGATTTGCTCTGAAATTGCTTAAATGATTGGCTATTCGTTCCTCCACCTTAGAGCTTCTGTTTTGCATTGAGATGGAGAATATTATTGAAACCTTCAAGGACCTAATCCCACTTCTCTTACCAATAGAAGATCATCTAATCATAAGTTAGGAGGTCCATACAACAATTAGGCTCTGAAAACATAATCTAACATACTAACATAGAGCCCTATATAGTGCTTTCTTTAATGTACCAATTGCATTCCTCAACGTGCTAAGAGTGAACATATAAGGAAGGGAAGCAACACCCATAACCGTCAAAATAAGTAATTCAGCAGAGTTGGAGGCACCTTTTTATACAGAAAATATTTTTACTAGATTAGCAATTGAAAATCATGAATTTTCAAAAAAAACAAATAGAATTTTTGGATAAGGCATCTAATTTCTATGAATTTTCAAAGTAGACCTTCCTAGGGCACCCTAAACCGCACTCTAGTAAATCTGTCTTGATTCTAGCACCAAAATCTTAAAAAATCAAAGCCCACCAATCACAATTAAGCATGGCAAGGTACCTTTGGAGACAATTTACATATAGTCGTTGGTTGGAGTGGAAGATGGAGCTGTAGTTCTTCAAGAATTTAGAGTGCCATTTTTCTCCAATAGAAGTGAAGAAATGGCACTTCTGAGGCTTTTCTTTAGGAATTTTTGATGCTTCGTTCCTTTGAAGCAACAATTTGTCTCAGTCATTCATGGTGGTAAAATCCCATGAACCGATTAGATTGGACCCTGTTTCATGCACAATTACCACCATCAAGCTCATTCTTGGGTTTTGATTCTCCATGCTTGTCACACCAAAAAGGGGTGTCACACCTCCTTCATGCACAACGGCTCCCCATAGGCTCCTTGTTTCTCTCACCAATTTCTCATTCTTCGAGAAAATTGAATTCTTGAACAAGAAGGTGTGACTACCCCGGCCTATTAGTGCTTGGACTTGTTGTAAAGCTTCCTTGGGTATAATTGACAAATGTGATACAAAAGTGATACCAAAATTCAATGGTACGTGCTTGCCATCTTAGGTGTCAACAATAATTGTATTATGCAAAGTGAGAGTAATGTATAGAATTCAATGTGTTTTTTGGTGATTTGTCATCAATTTGCACCAAAATAATGGACCCTGCACGAAGCCCTTAGAACATAAATAATAAAATTTTGGATGAAATTGCTAGGATGAAATTGCCATATTGTGGATGATAACATAATTATGGATGTGTGATATGTGCTAAACGAGATATTTTCTATCCAATATGTGGATGAATGTTGAAATTTGGGGCACCATTATAACATCTAATATCACCACTTTGGCACTTCACAAAAAACTGGCATAGATTCCAAATTCCACTTTACTCTCAATTGCTTTTGATTTGGATAACTTTATTTTAAATCTTCCAAATATTACCAAATTATGAACCTTGTGGTCCTGTGCGTGGTGGTTTTTATGGTTTTAAGACCTAATAACCATAGGTCATGTTCTGGATGCAGGTTCGAACTTCTGAAGTCCTGAATTTCTGAAGTGGTTTCCCAAAACCCAGCTACAAATGAAAAAAAAAAATCCTATTTAAAGAAGTTTTACCTTTGAGATTGAAATGATTAAATAAGGAACCCCAATCCTTACTAAAAATTATATAAGCAAAATGGTGTTGTTCAARCTTTATTTATTATAACAAGTACATAAAATCCTATGGCCTCCATTAATCCATGATTGAATATTTAAGTAGGAAATAGCTAAATCCAATGATATTTGCCTCCATTCCATTTGCCCCACCTCAATTATCATTTCTCCAAAGTATGGCCAAATAAATAACATAAGTCAATTCAATTAGTGCTAGAATTTGAATAGGTTGAAATCTCTTCATACTAATTTGGGTGAACTTGTATTAAAACTTGTATTATTTCATTTAAATTACTGTAAACTWTCGTATTAATCCCTACATGACCAAGTGTCCATTCAAGGAACATTGAACATTTGGATAGGTGATTACAAAGTAAAAAGTTAGATCGGATGTTTCTAAATTTTTGATACAAGATGGAAACATTTCACCCGTTCACAGGCGTGTAAAACAATTACCAATTGGATCAAAAGTTATGCTACTTGAAAAAATTTGGACATCTATTGCTAAATTCCTCATCTACTTCTAAAATTTGGCATGTTTATAATTATCTTGATATAATATGCAATTGTAAAGAAAACTGGTACTTTTAGCACGAAAACATTGTCAAAAGTGGAATCAAAAYTGTACTAACCTTGCTACACAAATTCGAAAAAAACATTTTTCTCTAACTATCAAGTTATTTTGAAATTTACACTCTTGAAATTCTTAATAGTTTTTCCACATGTTTTAAATCTTTGTCTTTAAGCATTCACTTTTTGGATTTCAAACAAAAAAATTCCTTGTTATGTAAGAATCCATCAAAAAAATGACTAGTATATTGCTATTACTAGGCCTCTTTGTATTGCAAGGTGATTTAGAAAAAGGTAAACCCTTTACTTTCATTTGAAAAGTAGCATAGTGTATCTAACAAGATGTAGTACTTGCCATGGTATATAGGCTTGAAATTGTGTAGTGCAAAATCTTTATTTCAAAAGAGCTAAAATCTGCTCACCCCATCTTGAAGGATGAAAAGAAGTTTTTCAATCCACGCAGTCAAATGAAGTGAAATTTTTTCTAGAATTTACTACATTTTTGTATGGTTACTCAATTTCGGCATATGCACTAAAAAATGACAATTTTTGACAATTTCTCTTTGAAAACACCCTATCCTTTAGGAGATAATGCACCTTACAAATTTGCATATGATATAAGGTAGGAGGTCCATAAAGCCCCCATCTAAGGGTTGAAGCTGAATTTTGGCAAGATATAACTGCTTGAAATAATTTTCACTAAATTTTTCTTGAAAGACAAATTGAATTATCATGTAACCCAAGCCGTTTCATATTTTTTGGAGCTTTGTGGAATTAATCATGAATTTTTGAAGATGCAGAAAAGTACATTTCAATGGGCTCTAAAACTGACCACGTCTTCAAATGTAGACTGCTTGTACATTGGAGAGTGCAAAATGTACCTCTAGAGCTTGATTGGTTTTAGAACGTGCTCCAATTGAGGACCTCCTACCTTAACTAAATTCGTGTGAGTTAGTGTTATGACTGCGGTAAGTTGAATTACCCTTTCAAAATCTGGGTTAGATGAAAAGCATCCATTTTTGGCAACGCCCGTGAACTACGGATGTAACTGAAGTACAGTAGCATTCAGTTGCCCATCTATCCAACTCACGGACTTAAACCCTAAACCCTAAAYCCYGAGCACGTTGCGTTTTGTGTGAGTTGCAACRYACTCTYCAACATGCAGTTGCTGGTCTTGAAGCTCGTGAAATCTTGCCGAGTTAAGATGAAGGAAGGAAGAAACTCGTTGGTGACAAAGTAATTGAAAGAATTTCTGTACGAGCGAGCTAGTACCATGGCCGGAGTCAGAGAGGAGGTCGTGACGCTGCAGACGCTGTTGCCGACTTTGCCTCTTGCAATTGTTGGCGACCTTCTGTCGATTGGGGTAAGGGATGTCATTTTTCTTAATCCAGAGGTTTGAATTCAAGAGAGATTAATCAGTTTTCAGATTTCACTTTGCTTAAACCTCCGCCCTATTGTCTTCTTCCTGGTTTGGGAATTTCGCAGCTGACTGGAGAAGAATGACGCTGTTCTGCTAGTGCAATCAATTTTACGTTCATTTTYATTTCCTACATTCCGGAGGTTTTCACTTTCGGAATRCGTAYAACGTGGAGACGAGTCAATTGTACATTTAAAATTGAGAATCCTCGACTTTTAAAATTGAGAACTTCAAACCCTTACTAAACAGAATGGTAGAGTAAGAGGCTTTGGTGTTCGGCATTTTCTATTTCGATGCAATTTCCTWGTTAGATTTTACCGRGTTACAACCAATGCAATGGTGACAGGCGGCATCGAAAAGTGATCATCGAAGCACGTTACGTTACTGAGTTTTGAGCAGACCTGCTGCTTGATGGTGTTCTGTAGATTGGAATAGGAAATAACTTTCATTAATCAGCGTTCAGGACATAAATTTGTGTTGCCATGATGTTTTGCAGGTTTGTGCACGATGTGTTCTTCGCTTCTTGAACATTCGTACCGTCGATTTTGCTGGATCTATTCCGAGTCCGGCATCAATTCTCTCGGAACTCAAGTCCCCGGCACTGAGGAAAATTAATGTCAATGCAGAGTCTTCGACAGTAGATGTAGGATGTGAACATGCTCCTAGCATCGATAAACCTGCTACTGGAATGGCAGAGGACGTAATGGATCCCTGTGTTGTTTGTCTAGGGGCTTTGCACATGTTTGTTGTTGATGATGGCGCATTACTGCAAATTGAAGAGGTTGTTCGAAAGGATGGATATGTTTTTGACAAGTTCTGTCTGGAGGTTTCGGTTCCAGCGATTTCAGTTGTTCGAGAACGCTCACTTTGGTACGTCTCCAATGCATATTCAAGTTGTCCTTAGTCTCTCTCTGTTCCTTYCTTTCAAATCACAATTTGAAAAGAATCTCAAATGAAGCATCTCAAAGTGCGATCTATTTTCGTAGGTCTCTAAGGTGTATGCCAKCGTAAACTCTCGATTGCATGAGAATCTTGGCCAAGATTTGTGAGTAACAAGTTGGATGCCGTGTAGAGGGTCAAATTTATAGAAGCTACGATATCTTTGGTGCTGCTCAGGTATTACTTGAAGCAGAAATATCCCGGGGAGGCTATGTTTGCTCCACAATTCGAGACGAATAGCATTGTTTCTTTGAAAGAGGCAATCAAGTGGTCGTTGATTACACCTCTTGAGTCGAGGCTGGTACGTAACAGAACACGTAATTACTTGCACAATGTAGATCCAGCATACGTAGAGAATTCTGCGGTACTAGACCTCTTACTGAGAAACGCAATGGATGTACTCGTATGATCTGATCGTTTTCGTTAACCTTTGTAAATTTGATAAGTTATAGGACAGACGAGTCTAATTTCTAGTTACCTTGTAATTTGTGTAGGCTGCTAAGTTCGATGCAAATGCTCTATTGCGAATAGCACTGCTATACAAGCATTCAACATCTTTGACAGAGCTTAGTTTCATTAAACATACGGGTGGAGATGCAAAACGAAGACGATATGGTCAGTTCTTTTTATTTTATTGTTTWTTATTACATGAATTAGATTTTGTCATAGTTTGCACTTCATATTTGAGGTCATCGGAATGTCATTTTATATCTTCAGTTCTGTCTGTTATGTCAAACGCATGATTTGTTTGAAACCCAATTTTAGGCTATGAAGAAAAGGYTCCTCCAGCTGGTCTAGCAGCAGTAGCAGCGGCGCGTGCAGCAGAGGCAGGAGAGTCAGTGGCTGCAGTCACAAGGGCTCTTGCATCAATGACGTCTGTGGATTTTTTACGCCACTGCAGTTCTCCACCTTCGCAGGTTTTTTTTCTTTCTTGGCTTAATAGCTCTGGCTTCATGCCTTTCTATGTTAATGTTGTATTGTTCATTGACATTTTATTGTTTCGGTGCAGTTGAAAATTCCTTGTGAGTACGGTATAATGTGCTATCGTATGCCAGTTTTTGTTGGAGGTCGATATTTGAAGGTATGCTCTACTCATGCTAACATCAGATTCTCGTGTTTTTTTCCTTAGATTGAGAGCTCAGTTGAGTCTCTGGTGCTTCTGTTTCTTGAGGCTTTGAGCTGAGAATTTTGAGTATGTTATGACAGTTCGCAAGAAATGTTAGTCAAAGTCGCTGGCTGATCGATGATGAACGCATGGGAGAAGGTTCTGTTCAGGTTCTTTTTCCTCAACCTTTCCTCCTAGGTGCCTCTCTTGTGAGCCGGCTCTTGTACAAAATTCTTTTTTTCTTCTATTTAAGTATATTTTGCAGTTTTATGTGTCCTTTTTTAGGAGAAGATAAACTTTRCCTACTAAACTTTTGTTCTCTGACAATCGTATGCCATTTTCACAACCGTAGTCAGAGCCATCCATATGGCAGAAATAGCTTGTTTTGAAAACACTCATTGTGCTGACTACTTGTATACATGTATGCTTTTTGGATTCTTAGTGCTGTTTTCGGCAACTGGTTGCAGGAGGTCATTGGGAATGTGGTGTTTCCGCATTACAAAGGTGATAGCTATAAGTTCCATGCAGCAGGTCGAGAAGATATAGACGTAAGCCATTCTGTGATCTTCAGTAGCGTCCGATAATTCTTACTCGAGTCGTGGTTTTGAAATAGGTTAACGTCTTACTAATTAATAGTGCATTTGGACGATGAATGGATTCAACATGTCCCAAGCATGCAAAGACTTGTTTATTTCATCCGTCCTATTATCTTAGATTCTCATATTAGTGTTCTAACTTTTGTACCGTATCAATTTTATAATCTCCTCTCTGAAATTATTCTATATTTCTAAGAGTTTAAGTATGTTTCCCCTCAAAACTAACTTTTCCAGTTCTAACATGGCTTCAATGAATGACTTCAATAAATAAGCAATAAACAAGTACATAAAAATCTTATAATGGCCTTCTCTAATCGTTCTCCTAAGTTCAACACATCTTCACATTTTTGAAAATTTGGGCTATTCCCTGGTCCTATAGGGTAACTGAGTATTAATATGAGTGCTTGTTTCTAACTTGCGCGTGACCTCTTTTAAGTAGTGGGAAAGGTCACTGGAGCAGATGGTTTGTCAAGGATTTTAAGGTCGTCTTGATGCTCTAGGAGTAGTAGTTGCAGCAGCCGTCATTGTAAATGGGATGAATCGTTGAATGTTGCTGGGAGTTGCCTCAATGTCCTTACAGGATATAGCTTACTTGAATTCGGCATAGCAGCTTACCATTTTGACAGTAGTTTACTTTTTAGTGTTTTATCTTAATAGCCATAACCCTGACCTTAGTTTCCGATGGTTGCGTTGCAGGTTCGTATGCTGGGGTCTGGCAGGCCGTTCATWGTGGAAATTTCAAATGCTCGCTTTATCCCGCCTTCCTCAGAGATGGCTAAACTGGAAACKGAAATTAATGGTCTGAAGGAAGGCTGGGTGAGTTATTTTATATTCATGRTTTTCAAAGCATGTCAAGGCGTAGATTTTGTGATGTCAGCAAATAATATTTGCTTCATTCTTTCATCTTCTAATTAGCTGAACTGAAATTGTCATCAAAGTGGTGCTTAAATTATGAACGATTGTATGTCGCCTCAAAATCGAATTCACGTGCTGCTGTCTCTTTATTACTGTTTGGACAAAAAAAATCTATACAGTACTAATGAGATCTATGACATGTTGATAAGAATAGCTTTCAATGAAGCAGAAAAAATTCATTAAGGATGCTGGTGATGACACGGGTGAGGGCAGAACAGGTCAAAGTCAGGGAGCTTCGGCAGGTTGGCATTGAGTCATGTGCTATCATGCGTGAAGGGGAATCTGAAAAACAGGTGCTTCCTTTGTTCTAGTGACTGACTTTATTTCATCGTCGGCTGCGGTTTGCATTGTCACAAGAGAGATTCTCGTTTTGCTATCATTTCTTCATTTGAGAAKAGTAACAAGTCAAGTCCTAGGCAAAAATTATTTGCTAATATTATTGTGTATTTTGATGATGCAGAAAGAATATGCAGCAGTTGTTTGGCTTTCCAGACCTGTTACGCAAGCAGACTTTGAAGCTCTGTCAAGTTTGAAAGAATTGGTAGTTTTTAGTCACTTTTATCTTGTTTTTGAGAATTTGTGCTAGCTTGAAATGTTTGCTAGGCTGACCCTATGGCACCTGGCCAGTTCACTGTAAATGAGAAGGATCATTTGCTATGTCTGTCGGTATTCTTGTTTATCAATACTAGATGCAATGCCTGGTGTCAACAGAGAGCTTAATACCTGTGTTTTAGAGTTTTGCTTGGTGATCTGACATGTTAGGGTGAAATGACAGGAACTGCAACAAAAGACACCAGTAAGGGTGCTGCACAGGCGAAGTCCCCTAATTCGGCCGCGCACCATTCACTGGTCAGCCTTCCCACTTGGCATGAGTTCTTGAATTTTTTTTTATACTGCGATCATATTGGCTCTGCTGTATTGCTTTATCTTGGTTCAATCCTCAAGCGTGTTGGTCACTAAATGTTAACAGTACCATATCTGTGCAGGATGAGGTGCGAAGAGATTAAAGGCAGTCCAAATTACTTCCTCTTGTTCCTCTGCACTCAGGTGTTGTACCTTGTCCTTTTGTATGCTGTAGATATTTGTTTGCTAACGTTCCTGATACTCTTTATTACGGGGATGTACTCTTAGACGTTCATTGTTCGATAGAGTCAAGTGTGTTTGGTTAAATATATCTACATATGTTGATCGTTTTGAAAACCTGGTCGCTTGAATCTTGAAGCTGCTGCCGTATCTTGTTTCTTACCATCCCTACGTCGGTTTATCAACAGGCAGGTACTTACATCAAGGAGTTTGTTCACGGAGATCTTGGTCGCACGTACCCAAAGTAAGTGAATATTTGCTTTGTTTGTTTGTTTCTGTGAATGTCCTAATAGTAGACAATAAGGATTTTCAATTACTAAGTATTATCTTTTTCTGGAAATTGTATTATGGTTTTGTTTCTCTTTTCTCGTTTTTCTCTACGTATGATAAGTTGCTGTGATGGGCATGGAGTACAATCTTCTTCAATGGATATAGCACTGTTTTTTCATTCTTTTTTATTTTTATCGATGTCTCTTATATGCGAAAATTCGTTTTGTGCAGTGTTGGGTCAATCTTAAATTGTGAATCTGACATATTGCAACTAGATGTCATGGACGTCAAGATGGATTTTCTTTAAGCGATAAGTAAGTTCATTAGAATATAAGAATTTGAGTTTTGCTCGCAGAGCAGATAGGCATRTAATCTGTAGGATTCTGCTTACACTATATACTCTGGTCTACCTTTTATATACAGAGCTGTATGATCACCGAACTGGACGCACGGCTTGAAGAGTTCGCTGACCAGCTTCATGCCCAAACAGAAGCTCTCCGATGAACTTAACGCTGTTGTCCACATGCGTACGGCGAGCGATTGTGCGTGCCAGTTCCATTCCTGCCTGTGCTTTCCTTGTTGAACCCTCAGCTTCGCTGTAATACTGCGCATTCAGGTTCCAAATGACTCAACTGGTCATAGAAACAGCTTATCTCTGCCGAAATGATCGCGTGAGGAAGGGCTGAATGAGATGCTTTAACAGATTTCGTACCTTGTGCCACAGGTGGAGAAGATCGGCTTCACGTTGCGGAACGTGCATGCTCGTGCCACGCACCTCAGTTTCGGGAACCTCYGGTTCTGTCACATTTTCATTGGCAGGATCAAACCCGAGGTATAGCTCTACTTTTTCTGCATCAATTTCGACATCACCATATTGCATCACATGCGAACCAAGCGTGTATGTGTCGTGGTTTGACGTTCTGTTTTTGACCTGCAGAAACAGAACCTCCAGAATTTAGACTGATGTTTCAGAGAGAGCAGGAGGAATATTGTCGATTCTTTGACTGCATATAACGAGGAATGGCGTGGCCAAGCTGACCCCAGGAATTTGGGCACTAAATTACAGTAGCCGGAGTGTATCATGTGACTGTTGGAAGACTCACGATTTTGTATTGGGAGTTGAGTGTTTCCTTCTTCAGATTTTCTATCTCGCTGCCATCGAATCCATGCCACTTTTTGTGTTAGTCTCGTGAGATCTCAAAGTTAATGGGAGTGCTGGATGTAATCCTTGCTCACAATTTACGATAGCCGCAGGTTTTTGAACTGAAAAGCAGACTACAGGTTACGTTTTTATTACTTACGTGTCTTCCATCCACGCGACGCTGTAAAGATCACCAAGGCATGTTGTRAATTCCTTAGGAGGTGGATTCTCCATACCAGGGCAGTATGTACCCCAGCTATTCTCCTCCGGATCTGAGGCAGTGGTTGCGTAAATGTTCAGACCCTCGGGCAGCAGTCCGTCAAAGATGCTCCCACTTTCACAAGCYTCCAGATATATCACCTTCATTGCATAAATATTTGTCATCGAGGTAAGTATCAAAAACTCTTGTAAATTTACCTGCATAAGATTGTTGCTCCTGTCGAATGGCAGGATCATCTCTGCTGGATGAAAAGTGAAAACATACTGAGATCAAAGCTTAGAGATGAACTGCACAAACCATCTTCTTGAAGGTTCCTGCTGCTGCTTTCTTCTTTAGTGTGTCCACAAACTCATCAGCATATAAAATTGGGTCTTCTGGCATACCTGTGACAGCAATCCAATTTAGTCAGGACGTTCAACTGGCTATCCGATGAARAATGTCACTGTCTGAATGAAGCCCAGTCTGACAACGTCGGTTGTCATGCTTGCAGACACACCCTTGCTGATTGAATGTCTAGGATYCAAACCTTCGGTTCTCCAAAGAAATTGAGTCACTTGACATGGAAACAAGAAATGGACGACTCACCAAGGCAGCCTGGTCCACCGTGGTCGGTGTAGTAGATGAAAATGTGGTCATTTGGTCCGCTGGCGACAACCTTACCACTRCCTCCAACAATGGCATCTTTGTCACCCAGAATCGCCGCATAGAAGTTGCTGACGGTCACATTCGATCCAGTGTAATCCTGAACACCACGTCATACTTTGAGGTAGCTCCTTCCAAATTCTCTTCAAATTCAAAAGTCTTCCCTTTCCAGAGCTCTAAAGCAAAAACACTTGAGTAAAGTGCTATCAGGGCTATCGAGCTSGTGGACACCATTTCCTCTACTGTAGTATACTCAATCCTCTCGAGTTGACGCTGTCTCGGGCAACAAATGGACATTTAAATGCACTCTCGTCTGTAATCACAATTTGACATTTGGAAGTTGTCTACACAACGTGACAATTCTATTTGAATTTGAATTTTTTAGGGTACAGCGCTAGAGAAAGTTGAGTGTAAGATACCAACCTTAGGAACGCCGTTGTAAACCTCTGGACCGTTAGGTTTGTTGAATATTTTTCCGGGGTAAGGATTGTCTTCACTACTGGCTATGTCATCATACATGAAGACCACGATGTTCTCATCCTTCAAGCCCCCTCTCCTCAAGATTTGATACGCGTGACAAACATCAGCCTGCCATCAAGCTAGATTTATCAGCATACACGATTATTGGTTGCGATGCAGGCTTGCAAGGSGAGGGATGCATGCAWGATTTCAGCCAGAGWTTCTGTGAAGRGTAGGACCTGATGGCGGTAATTGCCATAATCTGAAGATCCGGCAATTAGAACAGCCCAACGAGTGCCCTTCTCAGTCTCATCTTCCTCGTCCTCTGATTTCATTGCAGATTTTCCATCCCAAGGTGAGTGCATCCGACTTAAGCCATTCACAACGCAGAGCAACAGCAAAAGCGCGCGGAGCAGGCCTCGTTCAGGTTCCATCCTTTCCTTCGTTCCTGCAAAGAGCAATTTCATTTGTTTGATGAGCTCATCTCCAGACCTCGGGTGCTAGCTCACCTTCGGACCTCTAGCTSTTYTGAACACGTAAAAGTTAGTCTCTTAAACTGCAGAAATTAACGAGAATGAAAGCTTTGCTCTCTTTGGTTGGGAATCCGACTCACCAATTTACTCACAAATATACCCAGATTCTCTCAACCAGATCTCATGTCTCACATTCCTAACTCTCCAGGCCATTTATTCGATCTCAACAAACGCATGCTTGTGTGATGACTACCATGTACCTCCTTGCGAAGCTGCGTCTCTATGTGTCCGAGCTCTGTGCTCACCAAAGATGTGAAGTGGCAACGAAGTGGGTGTGACGTCCCAGTTCGTTCCTGGACACACTGATGGGAGTGTGCCAGCATGCTGCCACGGACGGTATTTAACTTTCCTCACTGAATGTCCTTGAAAATTTCTCTTACGTTACCCAATCCTCAGCTTGCACGCTATGCTTTTCTAATGTCACTCAATTGTTTTTTGTTTCTTCATTTTGTTGCCGCTCCAGATCGTACACTCCTGCTGGTAGGCCTGTGCATGCTCAAGGGGAGAAAAATTTTGTCAGGAAAAGTCGACAGATACTTCAAACTGCTGTAAAACCAGGTCACTAAACAGTTTATGCTTTTTGCTGTTGCGACCACCACCCWGAAATTCGGGCCCATTYTCTAAACATTGCATGTTGAASTATTAGTTTTAATATTTGTTTTTAAGAGATGTGTGTTGGAGAATGCAATTACAACCGCTTCTCCTTCTCAATGATTCTAATGGATGAACGAGGATTTAACTTCCACTCAACTAAGTTGGTGGGCCTCTTCCTTGGAAACTTTCTGACTAGTAATAAGGTACCGTCTAAAGTGGAGTTGGGAGTGTGCAGAAAGGAAACCAGAAGGCCCCACATCAAGTTTTCTCTCACATTGTCCAATGAGTGATCCTGGAGTAGAAGGTAGGTTACTGTAGCTATGTACGGTTCTGTGTATTTTTAACGTCTTTCTAGTTGTACTGCAGTGAATAGTAAGGAGAAGTCACCAAAGCTTCGACTCCAATCCTTCATGATTGAGCATCAGCATTTGGCATGCTGAATTGCTGATGGACAGGCATACAACTTGCAAAAGAATTTTGACACGGTAATTCTTTTTGAGAAAATTGAATTATGGGGATTGGGGTTACACCTTAACGCCGAATAGTAACTGAAAGACTCTGACRTACTCCCTAGTTGGCATGTATGACAAGTTTTTGACAAGTGTATGGTAAGTGTCCTGCAGTTAATGATACTGTGGCAAAGCAGACCTTTCTTTTTGGTTTTCTGAAAAGTGCCGGTATGGCGATCACATRAAACTTGGTGAAGCATTCTATTTCTTCATACATCCATCTTTGGGACCAATATGGTAGAGGGACCAATATGATAAACACTTTYCTATCACATTCATACTTTTTTCATCTAAATTTGGCAATTTCATTCATATTTTTAATAGAAATAAAACATTTTTGGCAAAGCAAGGTCATTAGAGTAAACATGCCATTTACCAAATAGTTCCAATCACCAAACATTGAAAATGCCATTCACCACACAAGAATTAGACAATAAACAAATTCTGCAACTTGTAAGCAAATATGTACCTCTTCACAAGCATTGCACAATGTGCGGTGAAGGGTTGTAAGTTTTTTTGGTCAAGATTTTAGGTCTATTAGCTTTGAAATGGAATGAAATTAGGAAGAAGAAACCTTTTTGTGGTCTATTTTTTGGTAGTGAATCTTAACATGGCAATTATTAATTGTGCCAAGTTTCAAAGCTTGCAAGTTTCTATGAAATCATGAAGGAGGATTTGAATTTTGTGTGTGCAGTGATTGGCAAGTTTATTCTACTTTTATCTAGTCAAAAGTGGACGTTTATTTGGAATGGTGCAATTTGGCACCATAGTGCCCTCCAAGGGCTGGTGGCAAGTGATTAAAGTGCCATTTGGAGGTCTAAGAGCAACCTCGGTCAAACTAGTATATTGATCTTCTAACTATATTTTCTAACTTTTGAAGGATAAATAATTAGAACTTGGAAATTGTCTCATTGGAAGTGCATCCAATAGAATTTCAGAAGGCACAATAAAATTTAAATTAAGACATCACACAAGCATTTTACAAGCAAGGTAAAGATTAGAAATTACAGAGGTTTTAGCTAATCATGTTTACCAAAGCAAAATTTGTCCATTGACCCTCCACATTTGGCCACATTCAGAGTGTCAATGGACAAATTTTGCTTCGGTAACCATGATTTGCTAGGACCTCTATAATTTCTAAATTCTACCTTGCTTTTGAAGTACTTGTCCAATGTTGAAATTTGAATTTTTTTGTACCTTCTCAAAGTTCTTTTGGATGTGCTTCCAATGAGACAATTTTTAGGTTCTAATTATTTACCATTCAAAAGTTATATATACGATTGGAGGGCCAATATAGCTGTAGGATTGAGGATGCTCTCTAAGTGTAAGATACTATAAGTTAAGGTAGCAACACCCATAACCATCACTATATCCATGCTTGGACTATAAAGTTCCCTTAAATTGTCTCTAAAAGTACCTTGAAACCGCCACCCATGCATAATTGTGATTGGTGGGCTTTGTTTTTTTAAGATTTGGGATGCTAGAATCAAGGCAGATTTACAAGAGTGCAATTTAGGGTGCCGTAGGAAGTTCTACTTTGAAAATTCATAGAAATTAGATGCCTTATCCAAAAACTCTATTGTTTTTTTGAAAATTCATGATTTTCAATTGCTAAACTAGAAAAAATATTTTTTTTTAGTAAAACATGCCTCCAACTCTGCAGAATTGCTTATTTTGATGGTGATGGGTGCTGTTGCCTTACTGCATTTTAGTCCGTCAGATGCTGAAAGTGGTAGAGSACTGAGATTCAACCTAAAATAATCGGAAAGTAGAAAGAGTTTTTTCTGGTGGCCCAACTGAAAGTGGTGAGTGTTTGGTTTGGTGTGACTTTGTAGGTAGAACCTCGCAATGATATCCTTCATTTGCGCCAAAAATGAAAAAAAAGAATGTAGTGTAGCAGGTGTTTTCTACTTTGTGTCATTGMCAACTACATCGAATATTCCCAGAGCTCGAAAGACAGGGCACACCTCCAATTGTCATTAACAATTGCATGACAAAATAGGGGGTAGTCACACCTTTTTGGAGAAAGTGTGATTTCTCTAAGAATGTAGATGTGGCAGTCTAAGAGTCTCCTGCGGAGCACAATTTTTCAAGGAAATTGGAGTGTTGTTTCTTCTCCCACTCATATGAAGAAACGGCGTTCCTCAGAGAAAATTCTTGAGGAATTTACAGATGGTTGGCTACGTTTGATCTGCGGAGCTCACTTCCAGTGTGACAGGTGATTGTTTCTTTGAGGATTGCTCCAAACATAAAAAAAAAAAAGACAGTCACACCTTCTCCACCAACACAGGCTTCTTATTGGTTACTCTTTTCTCTGCTACATTTCTCCGACTTCAACAAAATTTCTCCGACTTCAACAAAATTTGATTCTTGGAGGAGGTGTGACTACCCCTAATGAAGCAAGTGTTCTGATAAATTTCGTGTGTTCTGAATGTAAGACTGAAGGGGCGTCGCTAAGGCACGCCGCGTACATCAAAGCATTCGAATCTTTGGGTACTTTTGCCAGAAATGGCACTGGAATCTCAATAGCCGCAGACCTGGAGTGGTACCCACGGAGCTTGCCGGGAATGCAAASTAATTTTATGTTAAGWTAAGTGAGTTTGCAACTGTCAGACTCCTGGTGCAATTGTTGTTCCGGCTTTACCACAAATTCGTGCGTTTTTAGAGCTCTCCATCGAACGAATCTAACTGCAGGGTTTAGGGTTTACGAGCACGGCGCCTGCGCAGAGTGCCTGACTTCTTGATTTCATTTCTGGTGAGCATCTTCTAATAGATTTTACTCTTATTTCATTTGTTTCCCGCAAGATGATAAACCTTAGAATCTTGTCCTAGAAACACTACCCCTGCGTAGAGTTTGCAAACGCTCTTTGGTAGAATTGCGTCTTATTGCGAAACAGAGAATTGGCACTCCAACACCTTTTAACAGGAATGTCASAATTTGCAATTGGGGAGTCATAGCTTGCGATTTCTACTGCGAGATTTCAATTTTTTTTTCCCTCATATTCGACGTGCAAGACTTGGAGCCCTAGAATCTCATCCTAGGAAAAATAATTCTCCGTGTGTGGGTGTGGAGTTCGCAAATTCCATGTCAAAATCGCTTCTTCTTGCGGAATAGAAAGCTCACAGCCTCGCATTCTAAAACCTCCTGACCGCGGGTGTCACAATGCACTATTCCTACCGTTCCTTTCCAAATCCGAGTACACCACAATTCTGAGCCCTAGAATTTTGTCTCATAGTACTAGAACCCTAGTAGAATTTTCAGAACGTATTGCCCACATCGCCTCCATTCTCACAGCAGAAGCCTTGAACTCTGAACAGCCCTAAATCTGGAATTCCGAGGAGTAGAGCGGTTGAGGGTGGAATTGTTTCAGTCATTGTCAATCTTGCCCATTTTGCTTGGGACCCTGGTGTAGCTCGTTTTGTGTTTTTTCCCCAATTTGCTTGGCACTCTGGTGACGTGGCTTATTTTTTTTACAATTTTGCTTGCACCCTGCTGAAGTTTCGTATTGTGTTTCTTTCCCATCGTATTTGCTTCGGTGAATCGGAGGTTACTATTACTCTTTGGCAGGAGGAGGGGGAACAAAATTTGAAAAACTTCAATTTCTATTCGCAGGGCGGGGTGCTCAGATGTCGGACAAGGCGAAGGAGGTGTCCAAGTCGATTGCGTTGTTCGTGGCAGCAGGACTGTGTGAGATTGGCGGAGGTTGGCTGGTGTGGAAGTGGAGGAAAGCGGATTGGCACTGGGGCTTCTTCATCTTGGGGAGTGCCATCCTGGTGGTGTATGGAATCATCCCCACATTGCAAGACCAAGTGTTTGGGCGTGTCTACGCTGCCTACGGGGGCTTCTTCATCCTGCTCTCCTTTGCCTGGGCTTGGGCTTTCGACGGCGAGCGGCCGGATCGCTGGGACATTATCGGCTCCGCCATCGCCGTTGCTGGCGTTTGTCTCATCATGTTCATGCCCCGGAAATCTCACCACGTTACTCCTGCCGCTGTTTCTCCATCTCCCATGCTCTAGAAACTTACGTTTTTGTCGGAGAATTCAGTGTACTGGCAAGTCTTCTGGTGTATGTTAATTAGGGTTTATCACGCATGACAAGAAGAAGAATGCTTATTCCATGAACTCTGTTTCTGGTGTATGTTAATTAGGTTTTATCACGCATGACAAGAAGAAGTATGCTTATTCCATGAACTGTGTCATAGCAAGAAACTGTGATTAGAGTTCATGCTATAAGGTTAGCCAATACTTAAGGGTTATGACAAACGATAAGCAAATGTCGAGAGGCTGTTGATTTTCACCAATTAGATTGCAAAAATCAAGAATTTGGCAATGTGAACAATATTCTAGCATTTGAGTTGTGTTGAAGTGTTGATGACCACCCATTTTATTGTAGTGTCTCTAAGGTTGGTAGGAACTAGACTTCTCTATAATAGTTGTTAGAAAATCATCACTTCCATTCTTAACTCAAGGTGCGAAAGCATTTGTGCCAAAGAAATATGTTGGAGCCTCTTAGATACCTTGACTCTTCCTTATTTAGCAGTTGGGGGATAGATACGACATGGGAAGCAGGCTTTTACAATATCGATTTCCCACTTTCAAATGCTTTGGTAATTGCTATTGCTTTGTTTGCAACAAGTGTCCTCGATGAAAGCAAATTTTGTAATTTCTCTATCAATGCCTTTGTGTTGAAAGTAGGTCACATGAAGTCCAATAGTTCCCACATCTTGAATTCTTGGATTGTCAATTATATATACATTATTCATGTCTCTTGTGTTGTTCATTTTTTAGTTTGTTCATGTTGAAGAGGCTATATTGGATGGCCATTATTTACTTTAGGTTTGCTTTCAAAGCAAGGTCTTCATATTTCAAATTTGGATCCACCTATGACACAGTGAAGAGACATTGTGCTTGGACCATCATCTTAACTTTGATTTGAACACTACTAATTTTTGCAAATTTCAAATTTGGATCCACTTATGTAACAATTTCAAGACATTGTGCTTGAACCATCTTCTTAACTTTGATTCAAAGACTACGGATTTTTGCAGATTTCAAATTTGGATCCACCAAATTTGGATTCACTTATGTGACAATTTCAGTGGTCTCGAGAGTCAACACTTTGAAAAATCATAGAAATTACATACCATACCACATCCAAAAAATCTTTTTTTTTTTTTTAATATTCATGATTTTCACTCACTAATAATGCAAAATATCATTTTTAGGAAAAGGTGCCTCCATATATATGTTGAATTGCTTATATTGACGATTTTGAGTGTTCCCGCCATATTTTATTATGTTCAACAGTTGAGTGAAATATCATTATATGCTTGGTTGACTAGGACAATTCTGACATATGGTGTTTGGTGAAATATCGTATTTGGTGAGTTCATCTGTAGATTTCAAGTCTAAAAATTGACCATCTGTAGATTTGAGTTTTGGGGAGGCAAAGCTTCTTGAAATAATTTTCAGTAAATTTTCCTTCAGAGAGACAAGTGTAATTGGCACTTAAACCAAGTAGTTTCATTTATTTTGGAGCTTTGTGGAATTAGTTATAAAACTTTGAATTTGAAATGGCATAGGGCTCTAAAATTGCCCACCTCCTGAAATTAACATTGTTTGTACATAAATAAAACCTATGAAAAAGAAACATGTACACGTAGTGTACATTTGAGGATCTCGGCGGTTTTAGAGCATGTACAATTTTAAAGCCTATTACCTCATAACTTAATCATGTGGTTTATGGACTATTTGAAACAAATTAAGGCCATATTTGTTATATTGAGACTTTTTGCAGATTTTGAGACACAATGCTAGTTATTGGAAAATTCATTTAAAAAAATAGTAACTAAAACTAAAAACAAATAATGCTCAAATAGTGATCCTAGAATGAAATTCTAAGAGTTGGTGTCGTTACTTATTTATAAAAAATACTAGTAAAGAGATAAAGCGGTTTATCTTCAAGTTGAAGATAGAAATGAGACTGCGAACAGTCTCAATATAACAAATATGGCCTAAATTGGGAGTTTTTAATCCCATGTGCTCAAGCACACTCGACATCATTGGAAATGTGATGAGGCATAGAATGTCAATACTCAAGTGGGTAGAGCCTGTAAGGACGCTGCGGACCGCTTGATGACTTCAGCTGAGAGTGAAAGATGGAAATAATTGTTTTTTCATCCAATTTATTTATTTAGAGGGTAATTGAGTACATTTTAATGAATAGTATTTCAAAGTCCCTCATTATGATCTTACGGACTTTTTTAAAGAAGAAAATGCTTAATCCATGGATCACTTCTTGTACTGTGTTTGGGCCATTTCTTGCTCTTTACTCTTGATGTGAATTTAAGCCATAAAAGTGGCATTTTTTTATTTTGAGTCCAACTAATGAAGTGAAGCTTATCCATTTCACTTTTTATTCCAATTGTAAATTTGGGAAAAATCTTAAATTTCAATGTTTTATAGCAATATGAACTTTGGGGCCTATAACCATGGTTTGTTGATTAACTAATTATAAAATGAAACAATAAATTTGGTTTAAATCATAATGTTATACACTAAATTATACATCTATGGTGAAATTTTTAATTGTTTTGAGTACATTTTGTATTTGATATGAAATTTCTTCATTCTTTCCTTCACAAATTCACAATAATTTCAGTTTTTTTCAAATAAGGTTGAAAATTTTACAACTTGTAGCAAAAATGAGGTTACATCTCTAAAAAATAAATACAAAATTTTTCATTCATATGTAGTTGGAAAATGGCATCAAACAAAGTAATGGATATTCAGGCTAGAACTCAATGGTCACACGCCCGTCCTCACAGGGTTAATAACTTTTGTTGCTCTACTTGCTTTTTGAAATTGTTAATTCTTCTTAACCCCTCACCGCCAGAGGGAACGAAAAGTGTTCCTAACATAGTCTCGCAGCCAAATTCAAAGTGTTGTAACCTTTGCATCAAATGCCCAAATTCAATGAAACTTGTTGGAATAGTTGTGAATATTATTCTAGTTTCAGTGGTAAAATTTTCAAATCAATCCAAGATGTACTAAGTTTTTGAGAGCCATTCAAAGTTCACAAGTTCAATTTGAATTCACCACATTGCATTTTGAGGACTGCAACTTTGGGGGCTTGTAACTTTTTCATCAAATGTTTGTTTTCAATCAAACTTGTTGGGTTATGTTCCTCTTAAGGTCTAGTTATTGTGGTGATATTTTCATGCCAATCCAAGTTGTTTTAAAAATTTTGGAAGCAATTTGAAGTTCAAAATCCAGACATTTTTGCATTACAATATACTTCCATGGCTTAGAGCATACATGGTTTTTTTTAAATAATTTTAGTTTTACATAATAGCATAGTATGTTTAATTAAAATTTCATACCATTCCAAGAGGTAATGAGTGACTAAGAAGCATTTTAGTAGAGGGAGGTTCAACCATGGATGTTATTTTTTGGCACTTTTTTAATTGTTTTTTGACATTTCAAAACAATTTTGGAGACGTAATGAGTCAATTTAATGATATTTCTTTTCAACAAAGTGTTTGTCTTTTGGTTTTGAATCACTTTGTAGTTTAAAGTTTTTTCACTTGAGTAGGTTTAGAAATCAAATTTCACCTCCAAAACTCTGTTTTTAAGAAACTTTCAGCATCTTCTTTCAACACTAAAACATTATAATCTTTCAATCTATACGGTCAAATGACCTCAAATTTGTTTCACACCGTCTATAACATGCACACTACAAGATTGTACGGTTGAGATTTTCAAACTTCACTAAAATTTAGACTTATAGCACTTGAAAAGCAAGGATGCTTTAGCACATGATTGTTTGGACTTTAGGAGGTGAGGGTTCAATTCTTTGACTGTCAGTAAAATGAATGAAAATTTCCATAAATTCACCCAAAGCGAATACTATCAGTTTAAAATCATGTTCTAGGGAGTCCACCCAACTTTATCAAGGCCCAAGTGTGGATTCTTCCAATTGTTTTCTGGTGCTTCATCTGCATCCCCTGGTAATGACAATGGAACGTCATGTGTAACGTGTCTTTGAGTGGATAGCGAATACAGGTTACACTCTTACAAGAATATTTTTTAAATTCCCAAACCCTAACCCAAACCCTAATTCTAACCCTACCCCCCTCCATTTGTAATTTGATTGATATGGGATACGCAATCCATATGGGATTTCGTACCCTCCTATCTGTCTTTCTATTATGTATTCATTTACATCTTCTATATCCATATCTCTACTACATTTGTATTCATATTCATATCCCATATTGACGGCTTGGGGATTGATTTCAGTTTTTTTTTCAGTAAGTAGATTCATGGTCTAGGATTTTTGGAAATCAAAAGTGAAGGGGGATCAAGGCAGGGGGTTCACATCATCATAGGAGATAGTAATAGGTATTGTTTTACAAAAAGGAAAATGGCARTTACTGCTTCTTTTGATCACATTGCACATTGTGAGGAAATGTCAATTTTGGGTAGGGTACAGAAGGTAAAATTTCAAATTATCAAATTGCCAAAGTAACAGCCATTCTGAACCTTGTTAAAAAACCACAACATTATCAAGTAACATCAATGACACTATCACCAAGCCTAAAGAGCACAGATTTTCTAATCCCACAACAAGAGAAGTCTGTCAAGCAGGAACTAGGCTACATATTGAAGAGCAAGCCAATCCTAGTTGATGGAATCCTCAACAAGATACACAAAAGAGCTTGCTAAAGCAACAAAGAGAACTAAGAGAGCTAAGAAAACTATCAACGAATTACAAATATTGAGAATTATATTAACCTAAGTTCAATGACTACAAACCTCAATACAACGATTCATTCAAGTGCAGGCTAATTCAAACAAAATTTATTGTCATGTGAATGCATCCAAACCCAAAATCAGCCAACGACACGCACCTAAACTCAGTCAAAGCTCAGCCGAAGTCAACCAAACTCAACAAAGACAACTACTGAAACAACAAATGAAGGTTCAAGGACAAAGTTTTCAGCTGATCCAAGTCGCGGAGTCGCAAAGTTCTGACAATGACAATAGGCCTGCGCACATGAGGGCGAATGGAGGCGTCCGACATCGCAGGTAAGGGCCGAAAAGGCCAGGTGAGCCGCAGGCAGGGCTCATGGAGGTGGGCGCATAAACTGTGAGACCAGCAGCCCTCACAGCGTTTTCACCCACTTTTGTAATTCAGAGTTAACCCTCCTTCCCTACGAGATAACTGGACTTCCCTACAAATTACCCCCTCGTCTTGGAAAAATCACCCCCTGGCGGAGGGAACAAGGCAAAAGACCCCCAACGCAGCTACCCTGATGCTGCGTTGGTGTGAGTTGGCTCATGGAGGTGGGGCCCGCCTACTGTTGTGGGACGTCGCAGGCAGGGCTCACACACCCTATGTGCGCAGTCGTAATGATGCTCACTCGCAGCTCACCCGAACAGGCAAACATACTTTAGTTATTTGGCAGTTGAGAGGTGCTGGTCACGTTAGTGGTTGGCCTTTTATGGGCTCATTGTGGGCTCATTATGGGCTCATTGTCATTGTCATTGTATTATATCCATCATTAGTTCACAAATGTGAGTGATTGTTAATACCAGTTGGTAATAGTAAAGATTTTACTCAGATTTTTCTCATTGGGAGACCAACAAATATTTTGCTTCATACCACATTGTTGAAAATTTGCACAAGCAAGCAACATGCCTCCCTTACTCAAGTAATTTAGAGATTAAGGTAGGAGCACCCAATGGCATCCATGCACCTAATAGCATCAATTTGTATATAAGGTATGATTCTAGAACATAAATGTAGGTAGACTGTAGATAGCTTGTTCAAAAAAAATAAGCTTTCTACAGTCTCTGTACATTTATCATCTGAAATGACTATCGTGTGTAAAAACTAACATCATTAAGGTAAAACCACCTATAACCAACCAAATAAGGAATTTGGACGAATTTGAAGCAATGGAATGCAAGGTAAATATTTTTAGAGGTGTGTTGATAAAAATGATGAGGATTGCAAAAACTTTGGTAATTTATTCGCATGAATTGAAATTACTATAAATTTTGAAAGGCAAAAAGTGCTCCGGACCCATAGCCGATCTCTAGACTCTTCAAATTCCAATCATTAGAAAACAACTTTTCCATTCACTGCTTCCTACTTTTTTTTTGCACAACTTTGGAATATGTATCATGAACTTATAGTCCCAACCTTGAAAAGATGAAAAAAAACCATTCTAGCCTTGGTTGGAAATAAGTCAATCTATGGTTGGCTATGGGGCAGTGGGTGGTAATGGACGGTTCTACCTTAGGTCCACGGATGCCATTGGGTGCTCCTACCTTAACCCCAAAGTGACATTCAATTTTTGGGGTTCAAAAACATCATTGCTTTTGAAGCTTTATGGATTCAAATGTCTTCAAGTTATACAAATCTCAACCGTACAATCTTGTAGTGTATATGTTGTAGATGACATGTACAAAATTTGAAGTCATTTGGCCACATAGATTCCAAGATCATAATGTTTTAGTGTTGAAAATGGATGCCAAAATTTTCTCCAAAACATATTTGGAGCTGAAATTTGATTTCTAAATCTACTCAAATGAAAAAAMTTTACACTACAAAATGATTCAAAACTAGTATACAAACACATCGGTGAAGAAAAAATTCACTCAATTSACTCATTGTGTCTACAAAACGGCTTTGAAAAGTMAAAAATYAGCAAGAAAAATTGCAAAAAACACATRTAAAGCTCAACTCCCTTCTACTATAATGCTTCTCAGTCACTCATTAATTCTTGGATTGACATGAAATTGTAGCCACACAAACCAAACTAGTATGCGCAACATTTCCAAAAAGAATTCTTGAAAATGGACTTTGTATGAAGAAGAAACAAGCCTCCAAAGTTTACTATACTCCCAAAATGGAAGAATTGCTCCCAAACATTCAAAACAACTTTGATTGACATGAAAACTTTATCACAATAACTATACTTCAAGGAGAACAAAACCCAACAAATTTTATTAAAAATGAGAAACCAATGAAGGAGATACAAGGCCCCGAAGTTGCAACTCTAAAATGCAGTTTGGTGGACTTAAATTGAAGTTGTGAACTTCGATTGGCATTCAAAAAATCAATACAATTTGGATTGATCTGAAAGTTCGACCACACAAACTAGAGGAGAGAACGCAACTTTTCCAACAAGTTTTATTGAATTTGAACCTTGGATACAAAAGTTACAGCACTTTGAATTAGGCTTGAAACTGTGTGAGGACACTTTCTGTCCCCTTTGTCATTTTGGGGTTAATGGTTTGGAACTCAATCAATTGTGACTGCAGGAGAGGACAGCTGCAGCTGATTAGCAGCCCAGAAGGAGCCAAGCCATTGAGAGATCGTTTTCACAATCCATCCCTTGCACATGACACTGAGTGTTTCATTCACACTTTCTCGCTCATGATTTCAAAATGGGAAAAAGAAGTTACACGTCTCCATTCTCCATTGGCCGGGTTAGGTTTAGTTAAGAAGTACACTAACGTAAAACAGAGGTGGGACAACTGTTGTGGAGATTTTCTCACGTGAGAGGCTTTGGGGAGGATGGGGTAGTGAGGGGAGGGGAGGAATTTGTTGTGAGCTAACTTGGACAAAAACGACAATTTGTGTCCATGCTTCTTGGCACAGGCATGCCAACCAATATTAAGGCCAGATTTACACTAGGGTCTAGAGCTGGATCCAAAAAACCACACAACCAATAGGGTTGCTCTCAAACAGTGGGATCCACACTCTCAACCAATAGGATTGCTCAATTTCCAAAGTTTCTTAGTCCTAGCTTGTAGTTTAAACCTAGACTAATATTGCTAGTATTTCCTTTTGTCTCTTGCTAGTAATATAGAAGTTTACATGGGAGTGTTCTTCAATCAAATCAATTTCAATGAGTAAGGTCGTTTGTACCTCCTATATTGCCACTTTTAGCTATTGTGACTAGTTCCTATTATTAGAATGGAAAAATTTTCATATTTTTTTGTTGGGAGGTGGAAGGAGGTTACAATGCATTGAAGAATGCAACATTTGGATATTGTATGCAAAAGATATGAAGGGTAAAAAAAAGATTTGGTAGATGTTCTCAAATTGTTAATTCAAGATTAGTACATATTGATTTTGGAGATGTACACATAATGATGATGGGAGTCTTAGGTAGGGTGCGATTTTGGATGTATCCACTTTAATGTATGCAACTCTATGTGACCGTTTTGATGCTTCAATTGGGACTTTTCTAGAAGTTATTTGAAATATACATGTGATGGAATGGATTCAATTCAGTTTTATTCTTGAAATTTTTAGGACAATGAATGTCTTAAAAGAACTCAAAGTTGACCCAAAGTTGACCATAGCTCTTACGGACAAGGCAAAATTAATGTGTTTAATGAATAATTTTTTGAGAAATTACAAAAAATGAAGAATGTATCTATTCATCTAGGAATCTTGATAAATTTTGGTTGACTACCATTCTCTTGTGATAAGCCTTGTCCTTCTCAATTTAATTTTAACAATTGCTGGGTTTTTTTTTGATACAAGCAAAGAAAATTTTACTGCAAAGAGGAGAAAAAAGGAACAAGAGCCCAACCGCAGGCGGCCTAGAAGGGCAAGTAACCAGAAACAAACAGACCGAAAGAGCAATGGAGCGCCAGCGACCAGGCGGGCGGGAATTTTAGCAATTGCTGCTTGTCACTTGCCACTGGATGGATCCATTGCTGTTGCTAAAATAAATAAAATAAAATAAAAAATGATGATGCCAGTGGGTGATTGTGAAAAAGGGGAGCTTCAAAGACTTGTTATCATAGATGACCTCTCCACTCCTGAGAAAGATGCTGACTCTTGMCTTACAGGCCAATGACTGATAATTAAAAATTGACAATCTGCCAACAAATCAAGAAATGTTTTTAGGTGGTGGTACAATACTAACCCTTGCAAGACGAGGAGGACCAGCACTTTTTTTGGGGCAAAATGGAGCCAGAAAGCACCATTTCATAGTGAAAATCTTTTCGCCAGAAAAAAGTAATCTTTTTTCACCAAAAAAATTTCAATCCAATTTTAAATATGGATGAAATTGTCAAATTTGGATGAAAAAGTGTATGAATTTGATTGAAAAGTGTTTTATGATACAAAAGATGGATGTACGAAGAAATAAAATGCTTCACCAAATTTTAAGTGATCACCATTTTGGCACTTTTTCAAAAACCAAAAAAAAAGGGCTGAGGAGGACGTTTTTTGTTCTTTAGATGACAAAAAAACTCATCTGGTGAGTGGATACTTGCAAATTTTCATCCGTTCTCTTTGTGAAAGTGACCACACATCTATCAATCATCATGGAAAGTCAAATTTAGTGTCTTTGATTGCTTCCATATTATTAGGTAGGCCTAATTTTGTGAAGATAGTAAAGATTTTCACATGAAAGTGTTTTGTGCCACACTACCCTTCTTGCAATTTTTGAATGGGTAGCATGAGGTATTGGTTTGTACAATTTTTCCAAAGCTAAACACGTGCATGAACAATGGTTTTCCCCTCGTTCAAGCACTACATATTGCACCCCGCCTTTTCCCGTAGTGATAGGTCTGTCCTTTAAGGGTTAAGGTGGGTGCATCCTGCCTAAAACTGCCATCATCAGTTTGTGAACATCTCCAAAATCAATATGCATGTACGAGGAAGAAATGATTTTAGAAAACTACCAAAAAAAACTTCAACCCTTCCTAATTATGGGGCTAATTTATGTACACTTGCAACCTTAAGGAGATAAATCAATAATCAGACCTTGGACAGTGAGAGCTGCAAATGGTATTCTCATGGATGTTTACAATTTGACCACAGGTGGATGAGTTGTCCAATAAGATGTACAATCAGCATGTTAGATCATTCTAATGATATACATGGAATGTGCAATATTATGGAGGATGTAGGTTGAGTGTATCAAATTTTACCATCTCTTAAATTTTACCATTTTTCATAACATTCTTAATCTTCACTAGGGGTCCCTTTTGCTCCCTCAAAATCTGCCCCCCAACAATCAATCAGGACACAACACACTCTCTCACAACTAGACCAGCCAATGAAATTGCTTCTATTATAATTAAAATTCTCCCTCATGTATATAGCGGAGGATTATACCTCCACCTCGGGGGAGGTATAACATCCAGTGAAGAATGTTATGCTTTAGTATAATGTATAACTTAACCCCTTTAGGATGTTGGCCAATAAAATACGGTGGGATATGCTACAGCTTCTTTATACAATTTAGATTTCAAGCATGAAAAAATGGTTTGCTAGGGCCAGAAAATTAGACGGGATTGAGGTATATGCATAGCTTGCTTTGCAATTTTTTTAAGATATTTACACCTCAATGAAGTATAGAGAAAAAATCAGTGTATTCACTGAGAATACGTAGAAACTGTTCTTTGCTTAGGCATAGTTTTTACCCCTTTATTTTATTTATTTATTTTTTAATCTCATAATTTGCTCTACAACTTTGCCAAGGTGTTCATAATTTCATGTTTTGCCCAATACAGAAGGGAACCAACACAAAAATATGAAATACTGGAAATCGAGGCCCAAGCATGGTCGCCACATCCTACAGGGGTTAAGGTAGCTCAGCCCATCACAGGCCAAGTTATTCTAAGGTAGGAGGTCCATGAATAGCCCATCTAAGGGCTGAAGCTGACTTTTGGCAAGGTGTAACCGCTTGAAATAATTTTTAGTAAATTTTCCTTGAAAGACAAGTGGAATTGGCATCTAACCCAAGTCATTTTATATTTTTTTGGAGCTTTGTGGAATTATTATGAAATTTTGAAGTTGCAGAAAATTGCATTTCAATGGGCATTAAAACGGACCACCTCCTCAAATGTAGACTTCTTGTACATTGGAAAGTGCAAAATGTACCTCGAGAGCATGTTCCATTTCAGAACGAGCTCCATTTTAGGACCTCCTACCTTAATGGTGCACATTTCAGAAGTGGAATGTACACAGCTAGTGGAATTTTGCTTGTCATAAGCTAGCTCCCACTTGGCTTATCATAGGCAAGTTTACCTTAAATTGAAGGAGTGGATGATGAAAAAGAATTCACACCCAAAAGACCATTTTTAATGAGGGATCTCTTGGAAACAATCCCTCCTCTGAATAGAATTCAGCATGGCATGGTTTTCTTTTTTAGGTAATTAATTCTTACCTATCATTGTCACTTGTAAAGTTGGTATGGGGTCACCAATTTCTCATTTACTATCATATTTACAATCATATTTTGATCATATTTGATTTGATATGAGCTAAAACATGACCACGTAGAATGGAGCTGCTTGGCATGTGCCACCTGAAATGATTCCCAAATGATGGAGCAGCACAATGCGAGAAGGCTTTGAGTCTTTGAGATAAATAAATGAGGATATCAGATCGTAACTTCTGTCCAAGCCACAACTCATGACCCACTCACAACGAACAACTGAACTGCCTTCATCGTCATTCTTAGTACAGGCAAGGGCCTTGCCTGTAAATAGCAAGAGCATGTGACGACCTCTCATCTAGTACGCCCTCCTCTTTCCAAAAATCAGTGGTCTTGCAGTTGGATAAAATGTTTGGGAATTTTTGCTCAAAATAGCATGATTTCAACCTATTTCAAGTTGTAAGTAAGGTAGAAGGCTCTTAAAGCGACCATTTAAGAGTTGATTGCCTTTTCGGGGAAGCTATGTTCCTTGAAACAATTTTCAGTAAATTTACGTAGGAAGAAAAATGTAATTGAGATCTAACCCAAGTCGTTTCCTATCTTTTGGACCTTTGTGAAGGGTCGTTGCAAGAAAGGGCGTGCAATTTGCGTAGCGTTTTCTACAGTACTCATTTTTTTCTTTGGGAGTACTTTAAAATTAGAAAAACGTTTTTCAAAAATAATGAAAAATATGTTTCATGTATGAACCTTTACAAAGAAGGTACCCTAGGAAGGAAAACCATAGAAAAATTCGCTAAGTAGGAGAACTAGAAAAGTGCAAAATTTCATGAAACTAGTTGTTGTCACTATAATTTCACATTTTAATTTACAGAAAATAGGAAAATACATTTTCTTAAAAACTAAAAATTGGCCATTTTGGAAGAGTTGATGGTGATGAGATTTCACCAAAAATATTATCTAAGAACCATCTTCAATGTTGAAAAATGGGGTGCAATCAAAGTGCTCTTTGTACTCATGTGGAGGACATAAAATATCATATTTTCAAATTTCCTTTGATAGGTACATAATTTCCTACTATCCAAATATACCATGAAATTTTCAACTCCAGATCATTAAATTTGGGACTCGTAACGTAGTAAAAAACCCTAAACCTCAAAGTGTGACAAATTAACAAAAATAGTTTTTAAATATAAATTGATTTTTTTTAATTTCTAAAAAATAAGGGATCTGATTATCATAAAGTTAGACATGTTCAATAAAAATTTCATATTCATTGGACTTGTGCTTCAAAAGTTATACCGCAAATCAACAAGGTCACTTCAATTGTGACGGGAAATAGTACCACCCTTTCTTGCAATCACCCTGGAATTAGTTACAAATTTTTGAAGTTGACACGGAGTGGTCATCAAAAGTGACCACCTCCTGAAATGTATAGAGTTGGTACATTGAAGAAAGAAAAATGTACCTCTAAGCCATGTTTGCTTTTAACCCCTAAAGGACCAGGGGTGTTTGAGCATATCTCTTGTTTTCAAGACTAGCTCTTGTAACAAGCATAATTTCTCATTTGTGTGGAATAATTTTGATGATCGCCACCATTGAAATGAAAGTAGAATTATGTATCTTTCCTATGAAAAAAAGATAAAAAAAATCGCACTATTTTTGAGAAAATGCCACCTTTGAAAAGATTGATCAAAGATGTTCAATTAGGCAGTAATTTGTACATACATTGAAATGGAATTATTGAAATTGGAAAGCTCGAAAATGCTCTAGAAACTCTGAATTTTTTTCTACATGTACTTATCATTATTGTATTTAGTTATAATTTTTTTCAAATCATTTTGAGATGTAGAGAAAAAGATATGAGGATGTGAAGTGACGGCCCACAATGTCTTTTTGATTCTCAAAAACTTCACCAAAAATCACACACTTGATCATTTCTCAATCGGATTGCGCCAACGGATTCAGTGTAAAAAATCATTGAGGGTCTTTTTGTTGTTCACAAGCTGTTAGTGAGATTAACATATCAAATTTGTTACAAATGTATTTGCAAAAGCCACGTGGTGGCCTTTCGGTCCTTTAAGGGTTAATGCCCAGTCGGAGTTTGAGCCTCCTATCTTAGCGTTCAATGCACTCATGTAGTCATGTTGTCCTAAAACCTTGAGTTCTTGAGCCCTTTTCAAAGTGTAGTATTAAGCTTGTTGCAATGAAATTAAGGAGAACTAGATGATCGTTTTGAGATAGAGATGGAGTACTAACTTAGCTAGCCCACTACACTAATGATGATATTTAGTGTACAAGACACTAAATACGAAGGCATACACTAAAAGCCAATTACCCTATGAAAGTAAGTAACATTAAATGTCAATTCAAACACTAAATGTGAACTACGGTGATTTGAGAGACTTGCCAGAAAGTTACATGTTTGAATTTAGTGTTTGTGAATTTAGAAAGTTCAGGAAATACATGTAAAACAATGACATTCAAAGCGTAGGAAGTTAGAAGTGATTAATTAAAAGTATACAACAAGCATTATCAATGAAAAAGTGGTTTATAACATAAAGAAGATGGAATGTACATTGTAATTTCTGAAAATCGTGGAAGTACAAATTTTAGATTCTCGGAGGCACATGTTGCCCTAGAAAAATCTGCCCATAGTTTCCTACTATCTCCTGCAAATGTGGGAAAAATTGCTCCACACTCCAACTCTCATCTAGAGCTAAAGACATACCAGATTTGATCATGGCTTTTCTAGCATAGCTGATATTGTCAGAATCAAGTTCCCGGTTGACATCTTCAACAGAATCAACAGCTAACTGTAAGAAAAAACTCTTACCCGGATTTGAGAGTTTCCCTGACCAGCCACCATCCCCTCGAGGTGTATTCTGCCAAGCATTCAATGCTATTAATTATTTTTTCTTTGCCTCCCATCTTTTGATCCATGCATCTTTCACCTTAGAAATAATGAACGTCTATGCTGGTTGGCAAAGGTGGGTCGAACAAGGTGGCAAGTATTTTAAGATGGCATTTTTGGCTTCCAAAACAGTGCTAAGTCTTGGAGTCATGTTATGAACAGTACAATTATCTACCCAAATAAATTTGAGCGGCCATGGACATCAGATTGGAAGGCTCGTGGTTCTACAAAACAATCTGAAAATAGAGTTTGATCCATCCACCCTTTAGGACTTGTACGATAACATACCCCTGGGATGTTGTCATTCAATCCTCGAATTTGATAACTGCTGTTCGGGTTTGTAAATATCAACATAGGAGCTTCGATCATGGATCATCGCCCCCCTGAGATTCTAATGACCATTGTCATTGAATCTCCACCCGATACTACCTCGGCATATTTGACTGTTGTGTCACCACGGAAGCCTAATGTTCTATTGTTGTCCATGTTTAGAACAAAATGGGTTTCGTCTATATTCTCCATTAGATTTTCATCAAAGGTGCCATCCTGAAATCCTCGATGTAAGACTCCTAGATGGTATGCAACTTGCATCTCAATTTCCTGTTCTTTTTTAAGACTGCAAGTGAAACGACCTCTTTGAGATAAGAGAACAATGTTTTGGATATGCATGAATTGCTGGATCCAACAATGGGTCAGTTTTTCAAGCAATAAAACATTGTCCTTAGGATCTCTGGATAGGGCTGTATAAGGGGATATAGGGTCTACTAGGATTGTTTTTGCTAACTCAATTAGCAAACAGGGAGAGAATTTCACACCAATTTTTTTGAAAAGCTCGAATGCATCAAGTAAG
Source organism: Pleurozium schreberi (assembly GCA_006891605.1). Lineage (NCBI taxonomy): Eukaryota > Viridiplantae > Streptophyta > Bryopsida > Hypnales > Hylocomiaceae > Pleurozium > Pleurozium schreberi. The sequence goes on from VACF01001966.1 coordinate 58,305, forward strand.
AGCGGGTAGAGCCACTGTACCCATTCGGAGCGTTTCTGACCACGACCGGATGTTGCCTTTGTACGAAGCTGTTTTTGTCCTCCAGATCGGCTGCGGGTGCATGAAATTGGTAGAAGCTCTTGGGCTCTTCTCCTTCGTTGCAATATCGATCATAAAGTACCCACCAACGCGATGCACGCACCAAATTGGAGCTTTGTTGACCTCGGAAATGCTCGGGGAAAGCGTGGATGGTGCGGATGTAGAGACCGGGGAGACCATGGGTTGATTCGTCTTGCACCATCCATGTGATGATCTGTTTTCGTGTGGCAATGGTGGAAACTTGCTGGAGATGTCAGGGGATTTCCGCCATGAGTCTGATCCACAACGTGAAAAAAATCAAAAAATGTTGACAAAAAAAAAAAAAAAAAAAATTTACATAATGTAGGGGACAACAAGACGATTGCAATGGTGTCGCTAATACCTGAAATGGATCTGTTGGGGAGAAGATGCGGAATTGTGGAGGAGCGGATGTGTGAATGGAGCGGGTGGCAAGCGAAGGCGGCAAATTTGAAATGTGCCGGGCGGGCGGGAACGGCGGACTATAACCCCCCCTGAAAAAAGCCCGATAGTCGCAGCAGCAAGGGATCTCAGCAGCAGCAGATCGCAGCAAGGTCGGCAGCACCAACAAGGTTCGCAGCACTAGCAAGGATTGTAGCAGCAGCAGCATGTTTCACAGTAGCAGAACGGAGCAGCAAGTTTCACAGCAGCGATAGAATTGCAACAGCAACAACAAGGATTGCAGCAACAACAAAAGAAGTCGGAAGAGAAGATGGCGCAACAAAGGCGAGAAATTCAGAAAAGCCAAGGAAGAAGATGAGAACCCAAGCAATTTAAGGGAAGGAGAAGGCGGTGCATTCAAGTCTAACACTAATTGTGGACAACTTTAGATTTAGTGTTGTAGCTAGTAGGGGGGTAAAAACACTAAATGTCATCAAACACTAAATATCATCTTTAGTGTAGTGTCCCGAGGCTAGACTTTGGAAAATAAACCAACATAATCAAACAAAAATAAGATCGTATGAACGAAACAAAAACTTGTACATATGAAAGTTGCAATAACAGTTCAAATTCTCATGAAATTCGGGCATGGGAAATTCAATTCCACAGTTGGAATTAATTCATGTCTTGGATCCACTATTCTTGGAAGTTCATTTATCCAGTATTTAGCAATGATAAACAGAGCACTTTAGGACAATGTTTTGTCCATATGACTTTTCATTTGTCTAAAGTAATTTTGGAATCTTTAAAAAGCAACCTTCCCCTGTGACTAGTTTAATAAAATTGAGGTAAATAATATATTTGTCCTACAATATAATTATAAAAAAAATTCAAAAAAAGATGTAGGCATTGGAAGGTTGGTTGTATGTGACAAAATTTATACAGTTCTTGTTATTGACAAGCAGGCAATGCAAAGAATGTTGAAATGTTAATAAAATTGTTGTGCACTTTTTAGGGAACTTTTACAAGGAAAAGTAAAAGAAACTAAGGTACATGTTGTTAACATTGTCCACCTTTCAAAAAACCATGTACTAACCATGTAAAAACTTTGACTTATTTATTAACCATTATTGTTTAATTGATTATAATCTGTTATCAATAATTTGTACAAGTTTCTCGAAGAGTGCAATTCATGATTTATTTAATGAGAGTTTGTCAAGCAAAATTCCAGCCGGCTTGCTTGATTTCCTGATTGGGCCATTGTTGTCAGGGAGTATGCTCCAAAACTCCAAAAGTGACCATTTAAGGGCTGGTCTGCTTTTTTTTCGTAGGTTTCAGTGGACAAAAATATTTTTAGCTCATTTTTTAGAGAAAGAAAAAAGAATGTGGAACTTAGCACAAGTGGTTTCATATTTTCCCAAGCATTTTTGAATTACATATGAATTTTTAAAGATTTGGGGCATAGGCACCTATTTGTGACCATAGGTCTTCCAAAATCTGTCCACTTGCAACTTGTAAAGAGATGGGAGGAAATGAAAGACAATGATTGGCTCTTGCAATAAAAAAGAATTTTTTTCTTGATTCACTCAATGGTGAATATGGTTCAATTTAAGAATCACCTCATATCCATTCTACAGCTATTTATAGGGGCAATTTCAAGGAGACCGTCGCTTTTAGAGCATACTCCCTTAGTTGCAAGATAACATTGTGTGGGGGTAACATGACATCTGTTGTACCAATTCAAGACACCTTCAGTTCAATGATTTGTCCCTCGGAATGAAAATTGTAGTGAAAGGCAAGTACGAGGAAGAATGACTTTACAGTTCACACCAGCAGGCAAGTGCTGACTGAGGTGTGTGTACAATCATACATCCCTAAACCACTGCCGGGAAATGCGTCGTTCATTGCCCGGAAGGATTATACGGAGTAATTAGGGTTTCATGCCCGTAATCCCAGATTACGCGGGCAAAATTGCGTAATCAGGCATTACGGATTTTTCATCCAAATTTTTTTTAGTCATCCAAAGTTTTGCATTTCCCGGCAATGGTTTACGCCGGGCCAATGGCTCTTGTCGTTGGGCATTGCCCTATACATAATCAACACCGCTCAATTTACAACATCTACATTTGCATTGTAAAAACGTGCAACCCAAAAAACCACCAAAAAATTCTCCGTTCATTTGCTGGGCATAATGTGTAGGCATAATGTATAGGGCAATGCCTGAGAAGGAAGGAGGGCATTGTGTGCAAAAAGGGCCAACGAGGAGGCACTCTTTTGCATGCAACGCCCGATGACGAGGGCCATGGGCCCGGCATAAACCACTGCCGAGAAATGTAAAATTTTGGATGACTGAAAAAAAATTGGATAAAAAATCCGTGATGCCCGATTACGCAATTTTGCCCTCGTAATTGGGCATTATGGGCATAAAACCCTAATTACTCCGTAGAATCCTTCCGGGCAATGAACGGCGCATTTCACGGCAGTGGTTTACACAAGTCCATTGCCCTTATATCACGCATAATGGATTCTTCATCCGGAAAGATTTTTAATTTGTTCATCCAAATTTTGAGAATTTTTGGTGGGCCGTTTATGTCATTGGGAATTGTGCAAAAAAATGTGTCTCCTCTCCTAGTCAATACATATTTTTTGTGCAATTCCCAACAATAAGAGCATTGTCCTATACAAAATAGTATTTCAAGAACTTAGAAAAATAGTGGTAACTTGAATAAGTTCAATATGAAATTGTTTGAACCCAAATTTTCTTCATCACTATTACTAACTAGTCTAATTGACCCAAAATATAACATCTAGTTATTTGAATTCTACACATCTTATATATAATTTCATTATTATATGTATGCAAGTATGTGGGTTATGTCATTTTAACAACAAACCAACTACATTAGGAAAAAAATGAACCCTGAAACGGGCCGCTTCGCAGCGCAGCGCGGTGACAGTACAGAATTTTTTTTTCAAAAAAAAAATTAAAAAATACACTACGAAAAAAAAAAAATTAAAATTAAAATTGCCATATCTGACGTGGTCGCACTAGTGCCCCGTCATTTCCTGATTTTTTTTTTTTTTTTTTTTTTTGTAATTTTTTAATTTTTTTTTTTCCGTAATTGCACCACTGCGGCAGCAAGGTCGCAGTCTCCTTGAAGGTTCAGATTTTTCCGAATGATACCTGTTAAGTTGTGGGTACTTTTTATTATAGTCCTTCCATCAAATTTCTCACTTAATATCACGATACAAGTTTTGAAGCTTGCCTCTAATTGTATAGAATCACAATATTTAGTATGGATGGGAGGTATGTGCTAATTAATTATGTTATGTACATTGATTTGGTCATTCACRTGGAGCTTAGAGAGTGATATTGACGTTTGAATACAAGTTAATTGATTGAATCATATTATTAACTTGAGTTATTCCTATTTTACTGAAGATAAACATGTTTGTAGCAAAATGCATCATGGAATTCATCAAAGACTCATGATTGTCACTTACAAACAAAAACACATTAAGCCATAAAGTAAGTAAGTAGTAGCCAAACAAGAGAAAGTTGGCTTTGTTATTCCTAAGAGTTTTACAAATTGTTACAATTGTTACAAATTTGTAGATGTCAATTTGTTCTTTACAATTAGTAGATGTTTACAATTTGTCAATGAATTTTTTTTTTCTAAGCCCTAGAAAAAAAAAATTCTAAGATTGATGTGTTGAGATCCTTTTTCAATGGTCAACAAGATATACCCCCCAAAAAATACTCCCTCCGTCTTGAAATAAATCCAGGGTTTCCTAAAAATGACTAGATTAATGCGTGAGCTGTTCCTATTTTCAAGGGATTGTGGAGATATTCTAGCTTCTACTAAACCCCACTAGATGTGAAAGAATGGATGTCAAAAGTGAAGTGGCACATATTGAAAACAAGCCAAAAAAGTGACAAATTTTTGCCCTTTGGAATTGCTCTAGTGGTATTAAGTTTAATCATTCTTCAACCAATGTTGGTGCAGTGATGTTCATTGAATGATGTCCTTTGTATTCAAATTTGACAATGTCTTGTGATTCAACCCCAAGAAATTCTCAATAAGAGATTTGTTAGTACCAAATTTTGTATAGTTTTGGGTTGAATTCTTCGCCTTTAATTGGTTAGAGGTTGCGTTTCGATTCCTTATGCAAGAACCAAATTGCTCTGTAGTCTTTAGAGTGGGACATATGTAGATTCTTTTGCTTCAAGGTGTTTGAACTAGCTTCAGTCAATGTCCATCAAGTTGTGGAGAGCCAATTTCAAATTTAATTTGAGACAAGTATATTTGGAAACCTTGGATTAATTTTGAGACGGAGGGAGTATGATCCAATGCTAATTCTAGGATTATTCCGCTCCCTGGTTTCCAAAATATCAAGTATCGTATCTCAGAGCGGGTACAGTAATTTCTTTATGTGGATACCAATCTCCAAGGAGAGTAGTTTGCTTGRAACTGGCGGTCATTCTCCTCAACTCAAAGAGTCTGATGGCATGCATTCAGTGTAAGCCTAAGCTGAGCTGTGTCATTGATTTCATAAGCTTCTCAATGCCTTGCCAATACCATATTAAGTTGCAAAGGTCGAATTTCACAGGCCACAAAACTAGGATGTCCAGGTATAGATTTCTGGTTTCAGGCCGCACGCTAAAGAGTAATGGAATATCGGCAATTTAACGAAATTGACGCTAGAAGTGCTCACTCAGTCCTCAAGCTGTGCACATTTGCTAAACTCCAGCTAGGAGTCTACTTATCATCCTGTACAATTTAACGTGCATTCATTTCGTAATAAAGGTTGTGTGTAGCACCATTCAATCATGCAACAACACGAGCTCTGTGCATTTGCAAACTCCAGCTACAAATCTAGACATATAGACAGTACTGGACTTTCGTTAAATTGATTTCACTCTAGTTGGTAAGAGTATAGCATCACTAGAGTATAGACTTCCATTCCGGCATTCTTCCATAGCTACTAGTAGGTCCACGCTTAATTTCGATGCTAGAACTGATCGAATGTAAATAATCCTACAAGTACGTACTCCACGAAGAAATCGAAGACTTGAGACATCCCCTTCCCTGCAGATGATCAGTCTATTTCCACCTGCAACCACCACCACCACCATCATCGAGTTGGTGCACTGCTCAATCCTTGCATTTCCTATCCTCAAAGGTCTGATCAATCATCTCGCATTCTCAAGCTACTACTTCAGCAGAGTAGATCGAAACTGGAAATTATAGCTACCTCCTCGTCGTAGACGTACATGGATCGATGTCCAGTCGAAGCTTGAAATTTAATGACTAGCAGCTAGCGCTTCTGAAAGATGTGACATGAGCGAGACGTAAGAAGGAATTCAAGTAGAGATTTAAGGTTATGTCAAATGAATGTTAGTCAGACCTGTTAGTGTGTACGAGTGTTGGTGTTTTGGAGTGTGTGTGAGAGAGAGAGAGAGAGCGAGAGCAATGGCGGGTCGACAGATTGGGTGCGTACTTGCGGTGGTGATGGTTTGGCAAGCAGGAGTGGCAATGGCGATGGAGTACGCTTGCAACTTTGACAAGGATGCCAGCTTGAAATCCGTGGCGTTCTGCGACACGTCGCGGGCGGATGAGGTGCGAGTGAAGGACTTGGTGTCGAGGTTGACGTTGGAGGAGAAAGTTTCTCAGCTTGTCAATACGGCGGAGGCCATTCCAAGGCTCGGCATTCCGGCGTACCAGTGGTGGCAAGAAGGCTTGCATGGTGTGGCTCATGTGCCGTTTGGTGGAGCTTTGCCTCGCGCCACCAGCTTTCCTTTGCCCATACTCACAACTGCGTCGTTCAATAAAGACCTCTGGAATCAAATTGGGCAGGCATGTTCATAGATAGACTCTCTTTCAATTGCTTGTTTCCAGTGCATTCGCATGTTAGCAGTTGGTGTCAGAGTAGTGTAGAAAACTAATCATGTTCAACGGTGAAGCGTCCATGAAACCGCTGGAATGGGAGGAGTGGAAAAATGTACGTGGTGGGTGCTCTGAAGTTCCATACACCTTCTCTCAATTTTCCAATATAAGACGATGAGTTTCCAGCATAGAAACAAAGATAATGGTGTTTGAGAGTCCAGCCTCAATTTGAATGTATTTTCAATGACATCCGGTGCTCTTGAGCTGCAACCTTTCAGACCGCACCGGATGTCGAAACAAACAGTGAAAAGCACAAAACTATATAGCCAAAGTGCATTCCGGATTTATACCCGAAATCTAGGATCCGTGATTGTTCTTGGTGACAATTAATGATCGCCACTGTTGGAAGCGTAAGCTGAGTCTCCAATAGCAAAGCAGGACTTAAGTTAGATGAGTTTTCAAAGCTGAAAACCGACATCCACCTGCTCAAGGTGGGAAGCAATTCTTTCATCGTGAAGAATGTACCGGCATATGACAAGTCGGGATTCACCTGTCTGCACAAAGAAATCGAAAGATGGGTGTATTTGGTTTACTAACCAAGGTTTGGTGGGGAGTGTGTTATCCCATTGCAGGCCGTGTCGACGGAAGCGCGAGCGTTTTACAACGAAGGCCTCGCGGGGTTGAGATGTGCGATCCGCATCAAACGGGCACTGCGACAACAGTGTGCTCGACGGTAAAACAAGGTGAGCGAGTAATCTTCACAACTATGTTGAAATGGTCCAAAAATTTACATGAAATCAATAACAAATTCTGACACTCGCACATGAAAGAGGTGATTCAAAAACTCGTTTAGATCATTCCCTACTTTTCAAAGGTAAGTGTCAAAGCTCACTGTGTGAGGGTCCATTGTGTCCTCGTGAGTAACGCATTGAGGCACTCATTTCGACAACATTGAGAGGAAAATGTAACTCAACATGCTCTACAGGTATTGACATTTGGTAACGTACATTCTCACAGTGGGTATCCAATCGAAAGCTTTCAAATAGTTTTGAAAAGGGTTTTGAGCTAGTTGTCGGTTAATGTGGGCATGCCCAGGGATGTGTGCGTTGGCCAATTTCGATGTGCACGTGAATGTGGAGAATGTGGGAGCCCACGGAGGTCACCACACGGTGCTCTTGTTCCGGACCCCTCCTTCCGCAGGGAAGAATGGAACCCCTCTCAAGGAGCTCACTGTGTTTGAGTCCGTGTTTGTGGAAGCGGGCGCGCTGCAAACGGTGGTGCTGAGCCTCAACCCGTGTCGGCACTTGGGTTCCGTGACAGAAGATGGGACACGCATTGTGGAAGCTGGCGAGCACATTCTCTCCGTTGGGGACGCCATTCACGCGTTGTCCGTTCTTGACAACGATTCTGACGTCGTTGCTGCTTCCGGAAGACATTAGCGGGCGTCAAAATTAGGTTTTCAAGGTGGGGAATTGAAAATCCAGGTTTGACCGCAAAAAGAGGAGAATCATGCACATCACCAAGTAAGATTCGCAAATTTCAGAAGATGCTCAAAAATCCCCAGCTCCAATCGCAGCACAAAGGAACATGGTGCCGAGTTCCCCGTATAATTGATTCATTCTTTCGTTATTTATTGATACTTATTCTTTCTTTTCAAATCCAAGCTTAGTCTATTCACATTCTAATTTGGAAGATTGTAACCAATGACCAGTATAGTCATTTCCATTTGGAGTTCTTTCGGTGGYGCTGGTTCCTGCAAGAGCTCGTACAGTTGCGGGGATGGTAATGAGAATAATATGAATTGCTACGTTAATTTGCCTTCTTCTGAGCGAAATTTAGACCCCAACGAAAAGTAATTAAATGGGCACTGATGCCCGTCATGTTTAGTTTTAGTTCGTGTGGAGCAGATGATCAATTTGTGAAGACTCCAGTGAGTAGTGTACCTGTACATTTGTGTGATGTAAGCTAGAAGATACTATTTGCATCACTTCGAGCATTTTAACACGTGTAATTGTGCGATTTTTGAGATATATACAAAGTTGCAAAGAGAACTTTGTCGACTTGGGTTGACAGCCTGGAATCTTGAGTTTTGCGGACTGGCTAGACATGGCCGGTTCCGAAAGCTTTAGTAGCTCTTCCTTAGTCGATCCTACCAAAGCAGTTYATGTATAGAGCTAGTTTAGTACGGCAAAGTAAACTATGCTGCATTAACAGCCAAAGAGTATTGAGGTTTCATTGCACGGGTCTCCCTGAGCAGGAACTTTTTTTTCTTGGAGAAAGTGGYGTGTTATTTAATTTGAATACAGGTCTGTGATATGATAAAAATTGAGGATGTGGAAGTAGCAATTTTCTAGCTAAACTAGTCTCTATGTAAGGTGCCAAATTCACTTGTGTGATACTCCCCTCGAGGTGGTCTTGTTAAGAATTCCAGAACCTTCTTGTTGTACTCCTGGGCTACTTCAACTTGCGGCGCCTTCATAATGGCCCGGTCGCAACTGCAAAGCTGGTGTCGCAAGTGGGGAGCCACGATTGACAGAGGGGCTGCAACTAGAGTGTACGAGAAATTCGAGTAGCTCAGACCATGACCAAACTCCCAGATCGGGGTGCCAGTGAAAAACCGGTAGGTTCGTCCTCGRTAGCCCGTGGTCGCATTGGGTCGCATATTCATGTTGGACATGTCTGTTTGGGTGTAGTTTTCGTAGTACCAGGATTGTGATAAACGTCCCCCTGTTGTTGAAAATCAACCAACATCACATCAAACAAACAAACAGTTACTCACAACTAAGTGTCTCTACCTCAAATAGAAATGTGTACATAATTGTATATCTCTATAAATTTCAGTGCACTCCTCACTGGTTGAAAATTTCAAATTCTATAAGTCAATATACATTAAAATGCCATTATTCTCATAACTACATGCCACCATTCGAAAAGACATATGAAGTTCATTCTTTTAGAAAATTTGATGGGCTCACACACTTAACTATTGCAAATCAACACACGTCTCATTTTCAAGAACTTTCTACAGTTTCGAACAATTGCATAGTCTTAGATAGACTGAGACAGTAAGCACCATGAAATATGAATAGAACTTTGGCTGCATCAATTGATATGACTTGCGTAGTTTACTAATTAGGGTTAGGGTTGGAATTCACAGAGACCTGGATTGACAAGCCCAAAGACGACATCTGCAATAGCCTGACCACCAGCCTGGCCTGGATACCCCGCCCAGATAATGCTTTGAATGCGAGGGTCCTCGYTCGCAAAGGAAACATCCACCGGCCCGCCGGAGAGAATCACCAGCACCACAGGGCGACCAGCAGCAGCCTCCACCACCGTTGAGACCAAAGCCCATTGATGACCCGGCAGAAACAAACTGACGCGGTCGTGCCCCTCCTTTTCCTGMGCCTGGCTTAACCCAACCACGAGGACGACCGCATCTGCTTCGGCAGCAGCTCTTCCAGCTGCTACGATGAGGCGAGTGCTCTCACATGTGGCATCGTAACACCCTCGCTGATACACAATGKTCGGTGCACCATTTGAAAGCACATTCGACAGTCCTTGTAAAGGCGTAACATACTCGCATGGGTAGCCTGCGGAGGCACCAGAGACGACAATGGTAATTAGATGACAGATTAACCCAAGGATTCACGGTTCTTTAAATAATCAATTCGATTAATCATGTTGTGGAAAAAATCAAGAAATCAGATGTGGGTACATCGAACATTGCATTTGAGGGTCATAAAATAAAAAAAGTAGTTCTCAATCGTACGACGTAATTGGAACTGATGAAAGAAACTTGTCTCAAGTGGTGTCTTAGGGTTTGAAACCAAACCGGTGCTCTCCTTGAGGAGCTCTTCCTCACATAAATCGGGCGTTACGGCATCAGTGTGCATACCTTCGTAATTTCCGAGCATTTCGCGTGTGGCATTAGCATGAGGACCAATAACGGCAAGCTTTAGCCCGCGGGTCTTTTTCCAGGGGAGAGCGTTGTTGTCGTTCTTGAGTAGAACTAAGCTTTGTCTAGCGGCGTCTAGCGCAAGATGTTGATTCTCTTCGGTGCAGACGGCTTCTGGTCCAAGCAACCCGTAGGGTAATCTCTTTGGGTTTCCATCAAACATATGCACAAAATCTTGAATAGAAAAATCATAATCAATCATTTTCAAAATCAGATTTTTGAAGCTAAAACTAAACTTCAAAAAGAATTTTTCAAAAATATAAACTACTAAAAATAGTAATTTGGTTTGTTTAACTTAAAAAATTGGTCAAGGACACATTCTATCCTCAGGGTCATTTAGGGGTTAAGTCTATGTAATGACCGGCTCTTCTCCACAAGAGCAAGCATGTGATTTTATGTGCTCCAAAGGTAGCAGCCAATCAAAATGATCCTCCATTCTTGTCAACTTTAATCCCCAAAGTTTTTAAATAGAAAAGAGTTCCTTCTTGACCCTCGCCTTATTAGGGCTTGTTCTCATGATGGACCGGACTGGACCTCTAACCGGGCCAGAGAGGGTCACATGTCGAAATTGGCAACCCGATTACTGATATGGAGCTCTCATAATGCACAAGTATTCAATCGAGAAACTTGGTCACAAGCCAAATTGAAACACTTGATTTGGGAAGCCACTCTTGATCATGGAATGTCATTTTGATAATTATAGGACTTCCCTTTTTTGTGACATGATCCCCGGGAAGGCACACAAATTTCCGTAAATTTGTCAACAATTGGCTTTGTAATCCATTCTTCGGTTGTCTTTAGTGCAAGAAAATTCCACAGAGCGCAATTGAAATTGCAAGCCAGTGTTTAAAAGCTTCTTTGCTCCAACTTTGAATGCTCATTTCTTTCAATTTGTAGGGTCAAACTTGATGAGACTTTTAACACATGATCTCAAACAAGTGAAGTATAAGATCATATGGCTAGGTTTTGAAAAAATGTTTTTTTCTTTCTTTAGTGAATAGCAGAATTGACACTTTTGAGTATTTTTTGACAGAAAATTGGCCTTGGGACTTTAACCCTAAATGCCCAAGGCACCAAAATGTGGTGTCCACAAAACTTTGAAGTTGAAAAAAACTAACTAAGTAGCTATTTTTGGTAGTTCTATTTTTGGTTGATGCCTAATGCCTATTAAAGTCTAGCTTTAGCATCAAAAACCCATCTGGAAAACAAATGACCATGATTTTTCTACTCAAAATTTTGTGCAAGGGGACCCTGTATAATCTTGACTTTTTCTAGTGTTGAGGGCTCTTGGAAATGAGCCTCAAGTACACTAGATCTTGGAGACAAAATTGCGTAAGAAATTCATTTAAGAAAAAGATTTAGAGAAGCTATAAATTGATTGGGGTTGTACATGTTGGGCCCTATAACCTCATATTTTTATAGACAAACTTTTTAGATTCACTTTTTATAATTTAGAAGTGGATTGGAATTTTTTTGTAGTTTTGACACCTTCTTAGTTAAACATTATAATCTTTCAACTGATAAAGTGATATTGTTGTATTTTCTTTTCCAATGTAAATTCAATTTGGAGCAAATTTCTAGAAGCTAAAAACAGGCCTTGGACATTTAGGGATTAAGGGTTAATAAATCCGTCACTAATAACACTAACTTGCAATGATTCCAAAATTGTGTGCATGAGAATCATACTAATATGGACGCTTAGTTATTATAGATAAAATTTATACAATACATATAGTCTATAGTATCTATACATTGTCTCCAATAGTATGACTACCATCCAAATTTTATCCATCTCCTATTTGAATTTCTAACTATCTTCAAAATTTTATCAAAATACATAGTACTTTCTTCAATGCAAAGCTTAATCCTTAAATGCCCAAGCCAAACTAAGTATGTAATGTTATTTCCTATGAAAAAAGAGTATGGTCTTATAGTTATATGCAAATTGTTATTTATTTCAAAATCTAACCATATATAGATGTTGAAAGAGCTTGCTTATCAWTATGCATACCAATTTTGAGTGTGAAATTTGTATTAAACCCCTTACATAATCCACCTTGCAATTGTTGAAATGCAATTTTTTGACACTTGATCAAATAATTCCAAATCAACAATTGCATGTTTAAATTTTCAATGGTAAAAATCATGAAAACACTTTACTCTTCCATTGGGACCATTTTCCAAGCAAATGAATAAGTACAACTATTCAGATTTCAAAATCAAGTAAAACTAATAAGCTTGTCTAGATAATCAGAGCAACCTCACAAGGCACAAGGTATCATGCACTAATGGTACACATACCCCTTTAGGAACCTCTCAAAAATCAATATTTATTTTTTTGTTACTCATAAATTGCTAGATATCAACATTTTCAAGTGAAAAAAGCAAGTTATTTTGCACTTTGTTTGACTAGATTTTTTTATTTGGCTTCGAATTTTCTTAGCCCCTACCTGCCCAATCCTTTATACATGGTCGATCTAAAAATTCAAGCTCATTTTTGTGGGCCTTTATACATGGTCAATCTAAAATTTCAAGCTCATTTTTTTGTTGCTAGTTAAATTCCTTTGGCTATTCAAACAAAATCCAAACAATTTTGAAGGACAAATATTGAAAAGTTTCATTTTTCACTAAAAAAAAATGTATATTTGATTGTTGAGAGGCCTTGAAAAGGCACAATATGTCTAATAGTGGAAGTGTAGAGCTTGCTAATATTACTTCGTTTCCTAGCTTTTAGCAAAAATTTGCCAATTTCATTTGATTTGAGATCTAAGAAATTGTACTTACCCATTTGCTTTAAAAATGGTCCCAATAGTACAAGTAAAGTGTTCATTTACGATTTTCACCATTGAGAATTATATTATGCAAGTGTTGATTTGGATCTATTTGCAATTTCTACATATTAAAAAAGATTGTATTACAACAATTGCAAGGTGCATTGTGTAATGAGTTTGATAGCTTTTCATGTGAAATTAAGTTTCAATCTTGAAAGTGCATTCTATTGTACTAACATTCTATGTAGTTGTTCATGCCACCATCAATTATGAAAAAAACTTTTAGATACAAATTTTGAAGGATTGTGGGGAAAGAAAACATACTAAAAATAAAAAAACATAAACTTTTTTTTTGTTATAATCTCACAACTTTGAGGCCATTTTGCTCTCAAAATTGGGTAATAAGCAAGATCTTGAAACATTTGTGCGGTTAGATTTGAAAAAAATAACTAATTTGCTTCATTAGCATGTATGCATTAACCTCTATAGGACCAAGGCCTTATTTCTATGAAAAAACAATCAAAATTGTCATTTCTATAGCAAAGAGTAAAAAGAATTGGAAATTGTTTTTTTTAAGGATCTAATCAAATGATCTCACACCAAGCTAGTATGAGGATGTGTAGAAAAAATTTCAAAATTTTTGGTCACTCAAATTGCAGGATATTTGCATTTAAAGTGAATATAACAGGTTTTGCATCACATTGTAGGACTAGATTATCTGGCTTTGAACCTTCTTTGTACTATAGAGTTTTGAGCTTTAAATCTTTATGGTGGAAAATTGTTTTGGGAATCTAGGGAAAAAATTAATTTTTATTCTTTAAGAAATTATTTAAGTAAAAATAGGTACAAGATCAAAGAAAAATCTAATTTATTAATATGTCTATGGTGGAATCAAAATGCACTAATACCTATGGCGGGATTGTTCTAGCATTCAAACTAAACCATGTGAAACTTTTTCTTCTTCTTAAAGTTGTAAAAATTGCATTAAAAATGAATCCTACAAGTTGTTTTTTCAAGAAAGTTGCTCTAATTGCCCAAAAACCAAGATTGTCCATAACTTTTTCAAAACAAATCCAAATGGAATGAATCAATGCTTTTCATGTAGACAAAAATATAACCTATGGGCAAAAGGAAAAAAAAAATTGGGTTCAAATTTTTGAAACTTTATTTTGCTGCCCCCTCTTCCCCCCTCTCCCATGTATTGAGTTGTTTTGGTCATATCTTTTGTTCCCGGGTGTCGATTGAAAAAAAAATTATATTCCCATAAAGCTAATTAATTTTTCTATCTTCTAAAAAAGGTTTAAAAAATCAGGATTGAAATGGAGACTGTAGGTACATGACCAAAATCTACCTTGTCTGTTGAACATACAAAGTAATGGTCCTTTAGGGGGTAACCTAGAATATCAACCCTAATTCAAATTAAGGTTTTTTGCAAGCATACAACTCTGAGCATAAATAAAATTGTAATGGTGCACACTTGTTTGAAGTGTACATTGGAGATAGAGTGCTTTGGCAAAGCAAAGCACCTTAAATTCTTTGTTCTTGCCAATTATCAAGAATAAAATGTAAATATGCATAGAAAGAGATTTTACAAAATTTAGTTTACAATTGRAAACTTTGGAAGTGGTAGAACTGAAAACACTGGTTGGTTGTCCTCATAAGTGCATGGAGGCACTTCTACTTGTACCAGAAAAAACAAAAGAGGAAGTGCAAGATTTTCAAAAAGTGTGAGGACGTGAAAAAAGTGAAGATTGGAGGTAACTATACCAATCGGTTTGTCCCTCCTCTTTGGGATTCAATCTTTGGTCCTGTAAAAGTTTATAGAAATCTAAAAAATGATTTGCGTTGTTTGCAAACAAAATACAAGTGGCGGCAAGCAAAAACAAATAGCATTTATGATAAATTTTCAAAAGGTTCTTTACATGAA
Source organism: Pleurozium schreberi (assembly GCA_006891605.1). Lineage (NCBI taxonomy): Eukaryota > Viridiplantae > Streptophyta > Bryopsida > Hypnales > Hylocomiaceae > Pleurozium > Pleurozium schreberi. The sequence continues at coordinate 73,326 of VACF01001966.1, forward strand.
TAGTTTACACCCACCAATGTGCTGAGAGTAAATTTCAAGTATTACGTTCGTGTTGGACTTGTAAACTAGATATCATTTCAAGAGGTAATCCAATTTACTTATGAGTGAGCAATGTATAAGTTTTACAGTCAACATTGATTGAACTAGAGCATTCATGAAGAGAAAGCTCAAATGGACTTATCAAGTGGCTACTACAACAATAAGAAAATTCACTCCAAATTAACTAGAAAAGGGACTTCTCATGTCACAAAAGGTTGCTTGTTTCATCAAAACTCAATTTGATTGTGAATACCAATCAAATTGGAGTGTATCTAATTCCTAGTGCACATACTTGTGAAGATAGGGGATTAAAGAGCATTGCCATTGTTGGTGTAGATGATAAGAGATATTATTAGTTTCATTRTCAATCAAACTAAGGTGAACTTGTATTGTTCTAAGTAATCTTTGTGGAGAAAAATATAGAAGTCTTTYTCTAAAAAATGAAGGAGGATCTCAAGGCCTCATGATCCTCCTAACATGATACGTTGAGCTCCAAACTCCAAATCCAAACTCTAAGACCATTTTTGTAATGTACTCTTTCTAGGGATCACCATGGATTACTCACTTTTTCAAATGCAACAAGCCTATCAAGCAAGTTATATGGCCTTCTAAWGATTTGTGTCTCTTAAGAGGTGTAGTTCTCCGAGACCGTACCCTTTTTGTTTGTTTCAATTGGAAATTTTAGCTCATAGCTAAAYTCTTTGTGAGCCTTAGCATTTTGGAGATTTTGACTCATTAGCTTTCCAACAATACGTGTCATGCCTTATTTGGACAAGAGATTCCTTCTAGAAGTGTCACTTCTATTTTCCACACCTTATATTCAATATCCGGACATTACCAATTTTGAAGAGCCATAATTTTTGACTCACAACTTGGGTCCTCTTGTTCCCAAGACCCACGGGCGCGTGCTTTCACTAGCTTTCAAGCACATATAGTATGCCACCTACTTCATCTTCACCTAAACATTACAACGTCTTGTTTGCTTGGAACTTTTCATCTCTCTCACCTAGTCTCTTTGAAAGACTTGCCCAAAAGTCACCTCTCAAGGTCCCCCTTGCTTACCAAGGTGTCACAAGTATGACTTGGAGTGAAAGTTGTGACATGGACCCTTCAATATCCCTAAGACATCATGGAAGAAAATGACGCAATTTGAGCAAATTGTTTGGCTAACAATGTCATATTTTGATTGAACGGAAATGTCATGGGAAGGGGGGTTATTTTGCAGGGTTGTCACATCTACAACAAAGGTTCTCTTGTAGGTGGCAAGAAACAACTTTGAATTTTTTATTGAAGTTGAAATTCCTCCTTATATTCTAGTGCGACATTTTTTTTGTTAGCAAGATTTTCAGTACACCATCTTTACATTTATTTATAGATTCAAATATCGTGTCCCATGATTAGCCAAAAAATTAGTAGTTTTTACTATAGTTAATTTAAGTTGAACTTGCTTTCTAAGTAAAGTAGCGTAGAACATCATGGTGGAAAAAACATTTGAATTCTTTTTCTTTTTTGTCCTTCATGATTGCCTAAAATCATTCAAATGACATAAAACACCCTCTCRTGCTTTTGGAGGTTAATCCTAAAATGGCAAGACCTATCACCAATGAAGGTACTAATTTGCCAAAAATCATCTGATTTTTGGACCAATAGGTGCATTTGATCTTCATTTTCTACACTATTGATTATTTTGAAATTGTGACTTCCGTTGGTCACTTTTTGACCTCATCATCCTTCCAAAGTTAGAGAGTTCATCTTTGAAGGATGTTGCGGATCTTAACCCTTGAACAACATTTCATGTGAGGGCTTGAACAAACTTCTTTGGATTTCTTCATTAGAACATACATTTCAAAATTTTGATATTTTTCACATTCTTCCGAAAGAAATACAAGGTTTCCAAATATACTTATTACAAATTAAATTTGAAATGGCACCCCCCACCCCCCATGGCGAGCGACGAGTATGCAGAGCATCCAACCCCCAAACAAACAATCCAGAATTTGAAAAAACATTAAAAAAACAAACTCAAGCAACCAACCCAACCAACCCCCCCGAGCAATTTCTGAGCTTATCACTAGAATGGGCAGTTTCATTTGCTGGAGCTTACTTTTGCAGTTACGTGTCGATCTGAATTATCTAGATTGTATTCGATTACTGGGACTTTGAATGTGTCGTTGTGGATTAACTTCCTTGAGATTTGGTGATCAAGAGGTTGAATCCCGAGGTTTAGATGGATAAATTAATAGGTATGATGACTATATACAGTATCATGGTCATATTCAAGTTGCTGCACTAGTACTGGCATGGCGTATTTTCACAGAACTAGGCGCGCTCTGATCAATTTGAAATTGAAATGCTTTGAGTCGTTTGGAAATGTCATGTGGGACCTCAGATCTACGTTTTTGGGGTGCACTCTCAGAGGTTTGAGTTTGCGTGCACCTAATGAGTAACGATCGATCCATTTCAGCAAACTGTGTCTTGGACAATTGGTCGAATCAATTATCATTTCCGGTGCAATTTGAACGTCATCTGTAGCTATAGTTTGCAATTGGTACTCTGAAATTAATTCAAATGTGAGGTTTGGTTTTTGCAGAGGAGATTTGCAGATAAAATTTAACGGGATTAAGAGTAATCATGGCGGGGGGTTTCGAGCATGATCGAGTGGCTTCAGAAGAAGTGCGACGTGCAACTGTGCTCGCATGAAGGTGGGCAAGGTGTCGGACACGGTGCTCGCCAGCTTGTTGCCGCAGTTCTTCGTGAAAGTGGAGCGTCTAGTGGGCGATGGCGGTACGTGTCGGCACAGTCAAACTCGCCACCCTTAACCCTGATACGTAAGCGAACAGGCAGAGCTCCGGCTACTGAATCAATGCTTGTATGAATCTCTATTGTCTCAAACTTAACATTCGATCATACCTGGACCTCAACTTTTCTCTCACTTGATCGATCAACGACTTCAGTCCATCCTGGATGAGTGTTACCTCCTCAAATTGCATAAGTGTTGCTCAAGATTCTACTCCTCTTTAGGTAGAAGGTTTACACGATGAAGGTATTTATAGCACATACATTACAAAGTCTTTGAGTTTATTTATAACACTCTTCTCCGTCCCAACACTACCTCCCTTCTTGAAACTCCTGATTCTAGCTCATTTGTGACAGTGGTGAAAATCATGAAGCCATTCATTTCCGTGTAAGCTTCAACTAACACACTCACAACTGAAATTTGTGAGTATTAACACAAGGAGCTCTCCGAGCCATGCATGACTTTTGGCTCCAGAAACTGACGATGCGCTCTGGGTTTTACGATTGATTGCAGCGATCACCGGCGGGGAGTCGAAGACGATCAAGGAGCGAGTGCTGGTGTTCGAGGAATCGACGGGCGACATCGAGTGGGAGGTTTTGGACGACCCCAAGTTCAAAAAGATGAAGAAGGTGACGGCGTCTCCCGCAGACCCCGAGGACTCGCGCATGACGTGGAGGATGGAGTACGAGCCCGTCGACACCGCCTCGCCGCCGCCCAAGGAGGTGGAGATGATTCATCTGGAGGACGTCATGAAGGCGCTCATGAACCATGTGGAGTTGTGGATTCAAACCCCGAATGGCCTTGAAAACATTCTCGATCCTCCGTTCATTATCAAGCCAATTCCAAGAGCTTTATATTCATTTGTGGAATTTTTAAGGATCTGGAGAAATCGATTAAATATATGTGTGGGAGTCATATAAATAATGTTATGTGCTTCGTGGAAAGCATAATTATCTAACTGTGTGGATTTGTACCGTTTTGAAAGGTTCAATAAACAATCTGGTGGAAAGTTATAGTTGGAGGAAACTGGGYGAATTGCTCTTGSTGCCGAGATATGAAGTAWRAGACATTGTGTAAKTTGTTTCACGAAAGATTCTGAGCATTGCATTGTGACGAGCTGGTTTAAAGCGTGAAGAAAGATTCTCAGTTATGGCATTTCAAAGCTGGATTCATTTGCGAAGTTTTTAGAGAATGATCTGGAGGATTATTTAATATGTATGGAGGTTTCATTATGTTACGCTTCGTGGAAATCATAAAATTTTAAACTAGTTGTGGGGAGTTGTATCCCTTCGGAAGGTCCAATAACTGACAGTGATCGTCAATTTTGGTAATTGGCGCAATCCTGCGCCAAAAATTGAGACATAAATCTACTTACACAATGATTTCAAAAATAGAACTTGATTGTTACGCAACCAGCTTCTTTTGCTCTTGCTGTCTGGATATGAAATGACATCAATTGTATTTTCAGTTGTTTCACGAAAGATGATGGGCATTTAATTATGATCGATGAGCACAGAAAGATCCTCAGTCAGTCGATTTGAAACTTGCCGAAAGATATGCAAATTGATGAATGAATCACAGGAGAAATCCAAAATGTCCACCTATGGAATGAAATTTGGAAACAAAGGACATTAATTTGTCCAATTTCTTGCTGAATATCTCCTGTGAATGTAAGAAAAAACATGAACGAAAGAATCGTTTTCATTAGGCAGGAGTCATGAATCTCACAGGGCAATTGAAACAAAACTTAAGAGCGATGTCCACTCTCCCCTTACGAACAAATGCCTAGGACTGTCAATATTCATCTTGTGCAGTCATCTACAAAATCCTCATTGGGTTCCAAATCCTGGGGTAGAATCCATCAGTACTTTCGACAGGGGATTTTTGCCTAGTGACATTTTCCAGGCTTCATTCTGCATTGTGTCTCATACCAGGGCTACGAATAATGAAAGATATGACCTGGATTGGCAGTCAGTTGAGAGGTCTACAAATTTCTTTATAGGCTATACGACATTAATTGAGAGAAACTCTAAGCACGAGGTTTGAAATGAGACAGTTCTACTGAAAGGAAATGGCAGTTTTTTCAAGAGAAAATYAATCATTCTSTACCAGTCTGAGGAATGGTTGATGAATGGGAAATGAGGAATGATTCAACAAGACGTAGAGCCAGTGTGAATTCAAGAATGATGTCCGCGCACGAGAAGAAGGGAAATTTCAAATATGCKCCTTCAACAACTTGTAATCGTCCCAAAATTCGATTCTTTGCCTGTCCTTGTATGGTGGGGCACCAATTGCAAGTAGCAGCTTTGAATTCACGGGTCGATCATATTTTGGCTTCTACAGTAGTCTTCTCAGAAAATACCGACAATGCATGAGCACGATGGTTGACTTAACCTTCGGATATGGTATCAGGCTAATCACAAARACGGCATACGTGTGCATAAATTTAGATCCCGGGTAAGAGTCAACAGTCAGGAGTTGACTTCGTGCATACACGTTTTCTACGGTCCAGTGGAGACGACTAATGTACCGACATTTTGGCTATGGGTGAAGAATGTACTGTACTATATAGTTAACTAGYCTGACGATGTTAAAATTGTTGGCTATGGTGTGCACTCTTACTATAGGTGTGTTWGAAGCGTTTACGGACTAATGTAGGTAATTGCAAAGCAGGCCAAGTCATCCAAAAATAATCGCTAGATAGCTAGGACCTACGGGGCCGTAGTTGGCAAGGTTGGTATTGACTAGTGATTCTCTTTTCTGCAATTATTTTCGATGACTTAGGTAACCTACTTTACAATTTCCGGACATAATCTCAATGTTAGTAGGAGAGTTTCAGAGCCGTTTGACTTCTTTGATTGCTTAACCAATCAAAACATGCCACGATGGCAAARCTCTCTTGCATTCAATTGAGATTATGGATTTCTTTTTACCCCACGGACTGTGTGAATTACTTGTAAAATCTGCTTCCTGTTCCTATAACTTTGTAGTGATCAATTTAGTATTTCTTGACCTCCAATAGCTAGTTCATTGTCTTTGAGACAGGAGCTTCCTTTTGGTTCCGAGGAGAAATAACAATTGATACAAAATAATTGCATCTTGTAGAATCTAACAAAAATTTCAGGTTGAAACATGGAAATGAAAAATTTATCAGCATGCTGTGAAATCTACTAGTTCAATATTTTTGTAGGTAGTTTTGGGAAGAATTGAAGGAGAAAGAAATCACATAGAGGATTARTATTTATGAAAACTTGTAGAATCAGAGGGGGGAGTTGCAAGTGTCCCCCTCTTTCACAGGGATACTGAAATAACTTCCTTTCATGTGCTCTCTATGACTTACAAAATTGAGGGGCACAAAATACTAACCCTTAACCCTGGAATGCCAAACTTGTCACTATGGAAATTCTCCTTTTTGGTACCATGTGAAGCATTTGCTTAAAAAAAACAAGTGCACCCAGTGGAAGACTATAATTGTGCAAGACCTCCCCTTTTCACACAAAATTCCACAGGTGAAAATCTACACCTTTGTCTTACATAGAGGGATTCTTTAATTTGTCATCCATCCAACACTTTGTGTCCATAGTGACTATACATGGCTAAAAGACATTCCTTTGCTTGGTGTGCAGCACAAAGGAGAAGCAAAATCTTCTTGAAGTAGGGTATGAGTCTTATTGCTTGCCCTAAAATTGTTCAGTCACTGCATGCAAAATTGAAGAACAAATAGTGCTTTGACTTGTAGCCTAAATATGGTGCTTGGCAAGCCATATTGATTGTAGAAGTGGATCTAGTAGGTTGAAACATTCCAAAAAATGTAAAAATAGATTTTTTGTCAATAATTCTCTCAAAAGCAAGTCCAAAGAACTTGTCTCGTCATTTAACCCCTAAAGCACTAAACTGCATTTTTTGGCAACATAGCAATTTCAGGCAGTTCCCTATGAGTGGATTTTTTGATTTTTTTCTTTCAAGTTTTCATAACATTTGTGCCCAAGGAGTAGCTTCAAGGCCCAACAATTTTCATAACATTTGACTTTATGGTTAAATATTTATGGTGTGATATATTGTTTTCATTGCTTGGCGTTTTTAAATTAAAATTTGAAATTGGTTCACTAGATCTATATACACACAGAAAGCTTTGAATCATATGAGATGAAAGTAATGGGAGTTTTAGTTTGCGGGTAGTTTGCCAAAATATGGAATCTCTACTCTAAAATAAACTTTGAAGCCCTTTATCAAATTCAATTTTAATTTTTTTGGAAAAAAAACAAAAATATTAAGTGTAGATTGTGTACTACAACATTACAACCATTGGATTGGCATTTTTCAATTCCATGAATAAATTATTAACAATTTTGTGTTTTAAATCATTTTCTACTTCTCTCTACTTACTATTTTTTTCCTATATGTTGTACAATTTCAAATGATCTGAAAATTTTCAAGCATGTGTTCAACTCACCTTGAAAAACGAATCCAAAGAGTAACCACCATTTCAGGCATTTTTTCATACACATGTGACCATCTGAAGTGCAGTTGCTTGATTTTTGCAGGGCCAAAAAAAGTTTTTTTTCCAATTCAATTACTAATATCTTATAATCTAGGGTGAATGCATGAAAGACCGACCATTTTTTGCGTCACACTTGAAATGGCGGAGTTGTTATCCACTATAACTTTTGAAGTATGAACTGAATTAACTTGAGATTTTAATTGGAGATGTCTAGCTTCATAGCAATCAGGTTCCTTATTTTTCAGAAATTTAAAAAAATCATTTTATATTTAAATTTCAATTTAGCTAATTTGTCACACTTTGCAGTTTAGGGTTTTTTAGTACTGGTGAGTATCCAAAATTTATGATCTAGAACTGAAATTTTTGTGGTCTATTCCCACACTAGAAAGGCATGCATCCACCAAAGGAAATTAAAAAAAACATTATTTTATGTCCTCTACATGTGTGGTAAGAGGGCTCCTTTGCGCGAGCACTTTTGAACATTCAAAATGGTTTTAAGATCATTCTTTTGGTGAAATCTCTTTATCATAAAGTTCTCCCAAATTGACAAATTTTAGTTTTTTTTAAAATTTCTTTTCCTATTTTTTACAAATTAAAACGTCAAAAGTGTCTATTTTCTTCAAAAAAATGTGTTACTCTATTTTGTGAATAACTTTTGACCTATTTTTTTTTGGGTCTCAAATTTTGGTGACATGCTATTTATAGTATTACTCTAATTATCCATATTTTTAAATATTTTAAATAATTTTTTCCAAAAGGTTGCTAGTACTGGCCAGTACTAGTGAATGCTACCAAAACCGGTCGGTCTTTCATGCATTCACCCTCTACTTTGTGGAAATTCCTGAAATTTTTCTACATGATCTCAAACTAGTGCTCTACAAGATCCAATGGACACATGTGTTCAAAAAGTTTTTAAAATATTGGTATTTGTCCTAGAAATGGCAGTTTTGCAACGATTTGGTGAACATAGTTGAAAACCTTTAGGGTTAAGGGTTAATCCCTAAATACCCAAGGCCTTTTTTGAGCTTCTTGGAATCTGCTCTAAATTGAACAAAAAGCCCACATTTTGATAACCGTACAATGTCAAACTAGGCATGTAGGAAATCACATGGTAAAAAGAAATGTCACTAATGGATTGAAAGATTATAATGTTTGATCACAAGGTATTAAAGTTACAAAAGTGATTTAAAGTATTCCAATTCACTTTTCACATGTCAAATCCGTAATTGAGGTCACCAGAAATATATGAAGTTAAAGCATAATCCCAACTCGATTTGTAGCTTCTCAAAATCTACTCTCCAAGTCTTTAAATGAATTTGTGACTGATTTTTTTTCCAAATTCTACACGTAATAGTAAAATTAGGTTGCCTTAACAATTAGGTTGTCTTACCCCCCAAAAGTTACTCTACAAGCCATCAAAGTCAACAAATATTACTACAAATACTTCCATTTGTACACATGGAGGTCCATGGTCCCAACTACACCAATAACTAATTCAAGAGTAGTACAATAACAATAACAACAAATATTTATATAGTGTGAAATGTCGAGAAATTAGTGAAGGTCCTTTTAATTTCACTATTTAGTGTAGTATATTTGAGACTTATTTGACACGTATTCCAAAGGGTTTAAAAACTAGAATATCAAGATTTGCAATGGACATCCTTGTCCAAAATCTTGAATTAGAAAAATCATCATCATTTGTTTTTAGAATTGAATTTTTGATGCTAAATTTAGACTTCAAAAATAATTCCTCCAAAAATAATATACACTTAAAATAGTAATTTGATTAAGTTTTATTTAACTTCAAAGTTTTGTTGACACTAGAATTTGGTGCCTCAAGTATTTAGGGGTTAAATACATCTACCTTGATATTGTTTTAATAGTAAGGTGATTCTGGTAAATGTGTAGAATTTGTATTTTCCAGCACTTGAAAATCACATATTCAAAGTTTGGACCAAGAAAAAATCCATGAAGGAAAGGGCGTTCATGTGGTAAGTGTGGCATAATGCAATAGCAATCCACTCATGGCAAGCTAAGATTGCCCCTAGAATTGAAACCTCATGTGATTGTTGTAATACATGATAGGAAGAGAACCTCATCCACATATTCTTTCTTTGTCCTAGGACACAAGAGATTTGGGATTATGCTATCTCTATTTTGCTTTGCATCCATGGCGATCCCGCTAGCACACATATTCGCTTCGACTTCCTCCAATGCGTGTTCGGGTCCACGACGCCTAGGAAATTTTCACATTTCACATTTTTGTGATGGTTCCCTTACGTATTGGACTAAACATGAAATTACAAACACCTTGGCAAAGTTGTGGAGCAAATTATAAGACTAAAAAATAAAAATAAAGAATAAAAGGATAGAAGCTATGCCTAAGTAAAGAACATGTTCTACGTATTCACAGTGAATACAAGTTCTTTCATGTAGAGGCTTTGTGTCAGACATACCCTGTTTGGAAAGTATGCATTCATCTTTGGCTACTGGCAAGAGCAATGAGGAACAATTACCCAACATGCTCCATTGCGTTGTAAAAAGATTTGTCTTGGCTTCTTCAATTTACTTCTTTGAGTTTTATGATGAATTTGTTTATAAGGTAATGGAAATTTGAAAATGAAGAGATCTCATCCAGTCACATACTTGCTTCTAATTCATGTGCCTGGTGCACCCAATTGAAGTTCAATAATATTTTTTGAAGATGTTGCAAACCACCCTTTTTCTTCACCTTTTAGAAATTGTCAATTATAAACAATGTGTGAATTTACAAATCCAAATATTTATGAGCAAGTAGGATCCATGAAGTGGCAAAGTGGCAATATTAAATGTTATGGTGGTGCTCCAAGTTTCAACATTCATTCACGTACTGGATAGAAAATGTGATACTACATATCTATAATTCCATTTTCATTCACAATGTGGTGATTTCATCCAAAAAAATTCTTGAACTTGATGTTTTTTGGTGATTTCATCCAAAACTTTACTAAAAATTTCCTATAGGCTTGATGCTAGGTCAAAAAATTTGGTGCGATTTTGCACCAAATCGCCAGAAAAAAAAAACACTGAACCAGGGTGATCCCAACAAACTCATTGAGAACTACTGAAGCATACACTTGGGGGCTTATTTTTGTTCCAAATAATAGAAGACTAAGATTTATAGGCCAAGCCACGAGAATAATGCCAAATATCGTCAAATTTGTGCCAGAACACTTGAGCCTGCGGAGGCAACGTCGGGAAACAATCTTTGTCTTAAACCCTAATGGACCAAAAGGCCGCCTCATGGCTTTTGCTACTACATTTGTAACAAGTTCGATATGTTAACCTCACTAACAACTCATGAACAACAAAGAGACCCTCAATGATTTTTTATGCTCAATCTATTGGTGCAATCAGATTGAGAAATGATCAAGTGTGATTTTTGGTGAATTTTTTTAGAATGAAAAGACATTGTGGGATGTCACTTCACATCCTCACATCTTTTTTTCTACACCTCAAAATGAGTTGAAAAAAAATTAGACATTAATATAATGATGATATGTACCTGTGGAAAAGAATTCAGAGTTTTTGGAGTACTTTTGAGCATTCCAATTTCAACATTCTCATTTCAGAGTATGTACAAAGTACAACCTAATTGAACATCTTTCATCAATCTTTTCAATGGAGTCATTTTCTCAAAAATAGTGCGATTTTGTTGATGTTTTTTTCATAGGAAAGATACACAAGTCTACTTTCATTTCAACGGTGACGATCATCAAAATTCTTCTACACAAATGAGAAATTATGCTTGTTACAAGAGCTAGTCTAGAAAACAAGAGATATGCTCATATGCTCAAACACCCCCGGTCCTATAGGAATTAATCCCTTGAGGATGTTATGAAATGGCATACGGAAGCAAATCTCAACGTATTTTGAGGGAAATTATGTACAACCACTCTTTAGTAATCCTAAATCATGTCTTTTTGAGGTTGGATTTTTACACAACAACCACTTGTAAGTCTACTTCACCATTCTCAAATCAGTAATGAATTTGAGGAAAAAAAGGTGTGGCAAGAAATTTGTGACTGCAAATGGGTTATGGATGCTCTACATACAAAGAGTATACTCGACCACACAAGAGAAGAAAGAAAAGTGAACATCAAATTTATTGTTCACCTACCTCACACACTTGGACTGACGCATCTGCACCAGTTGCAAGTAATATAAACACCAAACGTACCGGTAGCCAAGCAAAATATGGCTCACAAGACTATGACAGTAGTTCACGCAAAAATATACTTTACCTGTCAACATTTGAAAATCAATATGAAATTTTTTATCAGCTACTTCATTTCAAAATTGAAAATCTATGAAAATGGAAATTTATTGACACAAAAATCCAAAACCTGATTTTTTACAAAAGAAAGAGGAGAAAGTAAAAATTCTAGGATTCAGAAAAGAAGTATTGTTGTGATAATGATAAGTTATACATATATATAATGTTATAAAAAACATCTTTTAAAATGAATGATCAAATTATTGAATTCTAAAAGAATCAAGATACATGTTCAGTATTAATATTGAGCTTCAAAAAGTCTCAAAAAATTATAGTTTAAAAAAATAATGCAAGCTACCTAAATTGAACAATTGAAAAACCTTGTTTGTTATGGAGAAAAAAATCCAAATGTAGTTTTCTATGAAAATTCAAACATTGCTTTATTCCAAAAAAATAAAAATGAATTGAAGAATCTCAGTTGTCAAAAAAATCCTAAGACTAGTTTGTTCCAAAAGTACAAATCACATCAAAGAAACATACATGTTGCAAAACAATACATGTTCCAGAAATATATGCAAATTGTCTACAATTGACAATCTAAAAGATCCTACTTGCTCATAAACATGTGCATGTTCCGAAATATATGCAAATTGTCTACAATTAACGATATAAAAGATCCTACTTGCTCACAAACATGTACATTTGTAGTTTGAATGTTTTCTAGACAACATGGTTGCGGGTGATTGCAAGAAAGACCAACCAATTTTTGTAGCATTTTCCTCATAATTTTTTCAGGAGTACTGTATAATTAGAAAACAATTTTTAAAAAATATATAAAATATGTTTAATGTATACACCTTTAAGAAGAAGGTACCGTATGAAGGAAAAGTGTAGAAAAATTTTCTAAGTAGGAGAACTAGAAAAGTGCAAAATTTCATGAAAATTAGTGTTTTGACGTTTTAATTTTTCAAAAATAGGAAAAAAGAATTTCAAAGAAACTAAAAATCACCCATTTGGAAAGACTTCTTGGTGAAGATATTGTACCAAAAGAATGATCTTCAAACTATTTTCAATGTTCAAAACTGTGCGCGCAAGGGAGCCTTGTTTGCATGAACGTAGAGGACATAAAATAATGTTTTTGTAAATTTCCTTTGGTGGATTCATACATTTCTAGTGTAGAAATAGACCACAAAAATTTCAGCTCTAGATCATTAATTTTGAATACTCCCCAGTACTAAAAAACCCTAAACCGCAAAGTGTGACAAATTAGCTAAATTCAAATTTAAATATAAAATGGTTTTTAAAAATATTTGAAAAATAATTGATCTGATTACAATCAAGTTATCCATCTCCAATAAAAATTTCACATTAATTGGATTCATGCTTCAAAAGTTATAGCACATGACAACTCCGTCATTCCAATTGTGACGCAAAATAGTACTAGTCTTTCTTGCAATCACCCTTGCCCCCCTTTTCAAAGAAGACAACGATGGATGTTCTAGAAAAAATGCAAACTACAATTGACAATCTAAAATATCCTACTTGCTTACAAACATGTGCTCTTGTAGTTTGAATTTTTTCTCAATGGCATGGCTACCTCCTTTTCCGCGGAAAACAACAATATCCTTCAGGAGAAAATGCAAAGCATAACATTGAAGCAAACCCAATTGTGAAAGTGAGGTGGAGAGGTCGTTTTTATAATGAATTGATTGTCCCACTTGGATCCTCAAAAGGTATGAGACACCTTGAAGATGGGAGATTGACCGCTCATTGTGAAGACAATGAAATTGTGTTCAATGTTGAGATTCAGACCTCATTTAGGCATAGTAGAATAAATTTTTTCCAAAAACCTTTTTGCTCAAAAAAGATGGTAAATGAAGCCTACTTTCATCTACAAAAATTTGTTTGTGATTTTGAGCCTCCAATCAAAAGTTATGGACGAAGTTCAAAGAGGGTGTTTGAGAATGTCAAAGAAAATGTCTCTTCAAAATTCTCTCTTAACTTTGTCCAAAAATTTCAATTGAAGACTCAAAATCACACACGGGCATTTTGAGTTCAAAGATGAATGCATACATTCCAAACAAGGTATGCCTTACACAAAACCTCTACAAGAAAGATCTTGTATTCACTCTGAATACGTAGAACATATTCTTTACTTAGGCATAGCTTCTACCCTTTTATTTCTTATTTTTAGTTTTTAGTCTGATAATTTGCTCCAAAACTTTGCCAAGGTGTTTATAATTTCATGTTTAGTCCAATACGTAAGGAAACCATCACAAAAATGTGAAATGCTGAAATCAGAGGCCCTAGCATGGTTGCCACATCCTAAAGGGGTTAACACCTAAATGCTCAAGGTCTTTTTTTTTAGATTATAGGATAATTTGCTCTAAAGTGGACAAAAGACAACATTTTGGTTAGTTGCAGCAACTTTTTTTTGAATTGTAACCACACAAATTCAAATTAAACATGTTAGAGATCACATAGGAAAAAAAAACACAACAACATCATTTATGGATAGAAAGATTATAATGTTTGATGGTGAGAGTGTTAAAACTGCAAATGTAATTTAAAGACTTTCAATCCTCTTCTCACATGTCAAATCTAAAAAGTTGGTCACCAAAAAATCTATGAGGTTTAACGGGCCTGAAATGCACAACCCCAATCAATTTATGTCTTTTCAAAAGCAACTCTGCTTTTTTTTAATGTGATTTTTTCTCCAAGATCTGGTGTATTTGAGGCTCATTTCCAAGAGCCCTCAATACTACAGAAAGTTAGGATTGCAATGGACATCCTTGCACAAAAATCTTGAATAGAAAAACCATAATCAATCATTTTGAGAATTGAATTTTTGATGTTAAAGCTAGACTTCAAAAAGAAGTTTTCAAAGATATAAATTACTAAAAATAAAAACTTAGTTAGGTTTTATTTAACTTCAAATCTTGTTTGACATCATATTTTGGTGCCTCGGGCATTTAGGGGTTAAAAATTATGATTTGTGTTCTTTGTACAATGGGGTACCAATCAAAATGTCGTTTTCGAATTCGTAGTGAGAAAAATTTCAGTACTACCAACTTTGAAAGCCTCCCGAGAGCTCAAAAATTGGTATTTTACCACGAAAGTTTTACCAAAAAATTATCTTGAAGTTAATTATATGTATGCCAAATTTCAAGGCCAAAAGATTCACCAAAAAAAGTTATTCAAAATCTACCAACATTGCTAGGTATGGAAATGTTTTCACTGCTGCCAACTTTGACAGCCTCCCAAAGATTGAATTATTTTTTTTTGCCATGAAATTCTTGGAATAAAAACTTCTTTATATTAATAACATATGTTAAAAATTTCAAGGCCAAAAGATTAATACAAAAAAAGATATTAACAATCTACCAACATGTGTAATTGTGGGAAACAATGGGGGAAACCATTTCATTGCTACCAACTTTGACACCCTCCCAACGGTTGAAAAGTTGTCTATTTACCATGAAATTTTTGGCACAACATGCTCTTTATGATAACAACATTCATGCCAAATTTTAAGTCAAAAAATTTATACAAAAAAAATCTTTTTTTGTATTAATCTTTTGGCCTTGAAATTTTTAACATATGTTATTAATATAAAGAAGTTTTTATTCCAAGAATTTCATGGCAAAAAAAAATAATTCAATCTTTGGGAGGCTGTCAAAGTTGGCAGCAGTGAAAACATTTCCATACCTAGCAATGTTGGTAGATTTTGAATAACTTTTTTTGGTGAATCTTTTGGCCTTGAAATTTGGCATACATATAATTAACTTTAAGATAATTTTTTGGTAAAACTTTCGTAGTAAAATACCAATTTTTGAGCTCTCGGGAGGATTTCAAAGTTGGCAGTACTGAAATTTTTCTCACTACGAATTCGAAAACGACATTTTGATTGGTACCCCATTGTACTTTACAAGGGAGTTGTGGACTTTGTGTAACTCTATGCTCTTATTCATTCCACGCACCTTTATATTCTAGGATATTGGGTGCACTAGTAGAATGCATGCTTTGGATTCAAGGCCTTCTGACTTTGCATTCAGGTGGTTTGCTCATAAAGCAACCTTTTCAGAGTCATTTGTATTTAACCCCTACAGTCCCATTGTCCCCTTGGGGGACAAAATGGATTTTGGGCAGGTTTCTATGGTCTCAATATATGTCCCAATCTTCTTAATTTTTGAGAGATGATAGGAAAACACGTTAGCTTTCCGAAAATATAGTTTTTATTTCAATTGGAGTACGAGAGCAAAAGTTATGGCACAAAAAGCCCTCTTTTTAGTTTGGCGGGCAGAAATTAACTTTTACGAAAACTTCATGTAATTTAATTTTAATTTTTTTTCAAATAAGTTGTATTTTTGCCTACATGGGAAGCTTTGATTCATTCCATTTGGATTTGTTATGCAAACATTATGGACAATCTTAGCTTTTGGGCAATTAAAACATCTTCTTAAGAAAATACTTGTAGGATTCATTTCTGACCTCAATTTTCACAATTTTTCTAAAAAAAATGCTTGACAAGGTTAAGATCTCTTGCTAGAACAATCTCACCATTAAGATTTGTGTATTTTAATTCCCATCTTAGAGATTTTAACAATTAAGATTTTCCTTCAATCTTGAACCTACTTCTACTTAACAAATTTTTATAGAGTGAAAATTAATTGGATTTTTGTTGGATTTTTTGTCGTAGATTCTCAACTTAGTTTTTTATCATTTAGAAAAAGAAATTCTAAATCAATAGAGAATAAATCATAACTTGTTAAGGTTCGAAGCCAAAAAATGTAGTTGAGCAAGCTACAAAAAAACTTATTTCCTTCACTTCAAAAGAAAATATCTTGCAATCTACAGATCCAAAGTTTGTGAAATTTCTTCTACACATTCTTATGCAAGTCTAGTACAAGATCCCATGGTTAGATAAGCCTAAAAACATTTTTATTATTTTTTGTCTCTTTGCTTTTGAAATGGCAATTTTGAGTGGTTTTTGATGGAAGAAAGGCCTTAGGACTCTAGGGGTTAAGGAAAGCTGAACTCCTTAAAAAAAAATCATATGAACAAAAATGGATTGGCATTCCACCTAGCTTGTATCATATTATTTGAATCTTCATGGAATTAGTTAAGAATTTTTGAAGTTGAAACGCAGAGGTCAGTAAATGCAATCACCTCTAGAGGTGATCTTGAAAATTGAAATGTATACTATTGGTACACTGAAGAAAAAAAAATGTAATTTTGCTTTATTGCTCATTTTCAGACATAGTTGCTATTAGAACATCCTACCTTATAGTAATGTTTGTTGTGACCATAACATGTTAAGTTAAAGCAAATAATTTTTTCTTTTAATTTTCCCATTCTATATCTAAATTTGTATTGAGTAAGCTCGTGGGTTTTCATTTGAGATTTAAATTCTTCTTGTGTTCATTGAAAGTCAAATTTTGTTTTAAGCTTATTTTTATAGACCTCATTTGAGCATGGTAAATCAAAAAAATTCAAAAATTGATCAACTTAAAATATGTGTTTAATAAAATTATCTTTTACCTCTAAAATCCATGTGCAAATTATTGAAAAAAAAATTTATGGATAAGATCCAAAGAAAGATGGTTGATGTGTATTTATGACCCCTCTTTCACCTTCGGCTATAACTTTCAATCGAAGGCTTCAAATCACAAATGGATTGTTGTCTTTTAATTTCAACTTGATTAACCACATTTTCAGATTTTCTTACTTATTTACGAAGTTGATGGGATAGTTAATTGGATGTCTTTTTTGAGTGGATAGCTTATAGTCATTCAAAAAGACACCAAAGACTAGTACCTAGCACCCCCAAAAAAAATTTAAAAAAATATTTTTGTTTATTTTTCATTTTTCACCCGCACTGCCCAAAAATTTAGAAGACAGATATATTTATTTTACTTTCCTCCAAATAGTCATATATCTTTTCTAAAGTAATATATGATAACAACTAATATGAAATATTTAACCATATATTGTATTTGTATAATTACCATATCCATATGTTTCACTCGTATTCATATACAAACATCCATATCTATATATGTATTTGTATAATGCGCTCGTATTCATGTGTCCATGTGCATATCTATATTAGCATATATTATATATTCTTGAGTGGATTTTGTAAAAAAACTATTTTATGAATGGATTTGAAGAGAGGGGATATTTCTTAAATTTGGAGGTAGGAGGTGTCTCTTTTCAAGAGATTTTTGATTTATTATGCTACAATGAGTTTTGGACTTCGACCACATGTAGAATTTTTGCAATTTGACTTGATAGCATTACATAAACTCAGAGCCATTGGGATATCAACTTCTAGTTGTTGCCCTCTCTGTTATTGCCATGTCTCTTCTAAATGCCTCCGAGGACTTAAGACCATATTTGTTATATTGAGACTTTTCACAGGCTCATTTTTATCTTTGACTCGAAGATAAATTGCTTTATCTCTTTACTAGTATTTTTTATAAATAGATAACAACACCAACTTTTAGAATTTCATCATAGGATTAGTATTTGAGCATCGTTTGTTTTGGTTTCAATTACTAAGTTTATAAATGAATTCTTCAATAACTAGCATTTTGTCTCAAAATCTGCAAAAGTCTTAGTATAACAAATATGGACTTTTTTTCCAAGTGGATTTGAATCTCCTATTACCAATTGAATTACAAGTCATATGTTCTCAATTTGGATTGCTAACCTACTTCATTCTTGTAATTATATTTTCTAATTTATTTTTTGGCAATGCTATTGTGGTAAAAAAATTAAGACATAATTTAGTGTCATTTCCTACCCTTCATTCTTTATAAAATTCATATACCAAATTCTTGTGATGCTAAATTACATCAAAGTCTTTTCTAKATTTTAAAACCACTTTAACAATAATATCTAATCAAAAAAAGAGTGAGCACTCCCTCCAGGAGTTATCCCAAAGCAATTGGATGAAAAAAATGTTTATATGTCCATCTTGGAGCTTTTCCTAATGTCATTAAATAGACAAGGTTTCTTCACAAGGGTTCAAGGTTAACATAAGACACTAAATAAATCTATGTATTTTTTAAATGTGTTTTCAAAGTAAAAAATAAACCTTTTCAACATAGGGTTTGTTTTTGCTAAATTCCAATATATACTTGAATCCTCAAAAAAAAAATTAATGAAGATTTATATACATGACTCTTATATTTTCTAAAGCTTGCATCTGAAATTGACTAAACAAGCAATGGAGATATTTGATGGTTTGGTTAATACTTATCTTATATCATGTAAATGACCTATCTACCTACCAACCTCCCTCCCATTGCATGGTCAAGGAAGATAAAAAAACTAGTGTTGCCGTAGAAGGAAGGCATGGTATATTCATGAGCAAGGCAATCATTAAGGATCCTCCCCTCTATTTTGCATGTCCATGTTTAAGATATGAGCTTATCCGCCGAAGCTTTCCAATTTTGATCTCACTCGAATTGCCGCTCGCCATCATTACATCCTCAACTACACCAACTTTCCAAAAAGTTGAGGCGTGTCTTTTTTGGTCCGGCTTCTAGAAATTGGTTCTTATTTTTGGAAGCTGTAGAGGGCATAGATCTCTCTAATTTAGAAATTTGATAGCGCTATTTATTGTAATGAGTTTTAGTAATGTAGCAGATCAATTTGTTCTTCCTTGAACATTTTGGCATTTTGAATAGACTTGTTAGATGTAAATTTCATAGTGTGTGATTCATGATTTTGTTTTGTTTTTTAGGGTGTTGCTTAAGAATTTCGAGTGTAGTGTGATAAAAAATTATGTGGCAAGGAAGAGAGAGCATGGATGAAGTTGCAATTTCTCTTGGTTCTTTTCATAGTTTGGATTGGCATTAGGGTGATTGCAAGAAACACTTGTCCTACTTTTCGTCCCCTTTCCTTCAAACATGTGGTTTTTTTCTCATAACTTTTTTATAGCTTGATTTTTTGAAATGAAATTTGGAAAGATAGTACATGAGGTAATTTTGGATATTGGATAACTTTTTCAAAATTTTCAAAATTGTTTTACTATTTTTAACTTGCCCCCGATTAGATGTCTACCTTAGCCATTTTGGAGTTTTTTAGTACTATTTTACATCCAAAAATCCAAATTTGAAGCTCAAAATTGGGATATAGGGACTTCTACTTAAGTTGCATATGCCTACAAAGAGATTTACCAAAAATAGTAATCTGTCCACCCTCCACATGTGCTCAAAGTGCAGTACCTTTCTACACGTGTAAAAAACTCAATTGCTTTTTCCAATGACAAAAATGGTTGAGAAGGAGCAAACTCAAGTTAGGAAAAATGGTTTTTTGGGGGAGGGGGGGGGGTTTGAATTTCTTTACTGTTTTAAAAAAATCAAACATTAAAGTGTCTATTTCTTGGCATTTTTCATTAGTTTTTGGGTGTGCGTAACTTTTAAAGATAATTTTTTTTTAGGTCTGAATTTCCACACATATGCTTTTTTGAATGCTTTACAAATTACCCATATTTTATTTCATTTTTAAACCTTTTATTCCAAAAGTCACATTATTCCAGTACTAAGGTCAATTTGAGCTAGAAACAAAAGGTGTTTCTTGCAACTATCCATCATTACATGTGGTCTTACCTCTTTTGCTTCAATCTATTAGCTCTCGTTTCTTAGCAATTGACATTTAATTTTTGAAATTTTCAAGTTTAGATTGTTATTGACATGAATTTTTTCTTTGATAATTTGGACAATTAAAAAAAAATTGTAGATCTACACTTGAGATTTGGTTGTTGTGTTTTTGGTCACCATATGGCCCATTCACAATAGCGCATACCATGGACATAAAGTTTTGCATCTTGTCCAAGATGTTAGTTCATGTTGCTCCATAATGATGGTGCATATGCAAAATTGCATTGATGAATAGAAAAAGTCACCACCTATTGCCATCCCACCACCACCGTTCACACGTATCACCATTTGTTGTCAATTAAAGTCACCACCTATTGCCATCCCACCACCACTGTTCACACGTATCAATTTGTTGTCAATCAAACCACCTATTGCCATCCAACCACTACTATTCACATATATCATCACTTGCTGCCTTTCCAACCACATTTGCACTCCAATCTCCATCCAAAGTTGTCCACCATTTATTTCAAGTTAGACCATCCATTGAGACACCCTTTGTTGCCCATCCACCACATGTTGACATCCAAATACATTCCTTGCTACCGGGCCTTCCGTTGAGTCACTACTCATTTGAGGTTGAATTCACTACCTATTAGCACCACCTCTACCTAGTGTTGTCTAATTTTTGAGAGTGGAAATTCAAATTAAGAAAACATTGATGTATCATCAAATAATACTAAATCACAAGCATCTAATAACATTTTAGTTTCTCAAATCCAAGACCTAAAACTATAATTCCACTCTTTTCTCTTTGTCCAAAAAATTTGTCAATGATCCAAGTCCTACCAATGCAACAACTTTGTCCATGATTTATAAACCGAGGCCTTCTTAAGTTTCACAACATTGATTATCATATTAAGACTTTTCTTCACAATATAGGGAGGCCTTTGTATAATCATTGAGACCATAGACAAACTTTCTATGAATTGTAAGAAACTCTTTTTTTATAATGTCTACCAAATGTCTTTTCTTCACAAATTATCATATCAAGTCTTTTCTTCACAAACGTCTTTTCTTCACAAAATCTTTTTTTATAATGTTTACTAAATGCAAAATCAATTTTCAAATTTTAGAGAATTGAAAAAAATAATTTGTTTGAACGGCTTTATATTATTAACCAAGATCCCAAGGAAACCACTATTTTGTTTGCATGCTTAAAATTTCTTTCGGCAAAATGTGTTTGTCTTCTTGGATAATTCTATACTATTTTGAATGCTCTATTTGGATTATTTTTGTGCATTCATTTTCCTATTAAAGATACGTACAATAAAATTCCAAAGATGATACAAAATATATTGTATTCATTCAAAGAGCATAGGACAATAAAAAGTGGTATTGAATAATTTTTCCATATCATACCTTTTAACCCTTGAAGGTCCGGGCATCCAAAAAGTGGATGCGCTTTGGTCAACCTCGATTGCAATTTTCAAAATAACTACTTTTGAAATTTGATTTAGTCTAAGAAAATGAAGCCTAGAAAGTTCTGTTTCTACTCCATTTGGAAGTTTTGAAAAATGTCAAAAATTGAAAGAGTTATTGCAATTGAAAAGCTCCATGTGTTTGAATCCAAATAACACAGTATTGTGTGTTTTTCATTCAAATTTTATTTTCTTGACATACATTCTACTTTTAAACTATAAAATTGTGTTTCTCATTCTAACATTCATTTATGGTAAAATTATAGATTATTCTAAAATATATTGTAATTGATATAATTTATTTCTATCTATAGCCTTAAAAATTCACAATAATTTGATTTTTCCATCAAAGTTATTGGAAAAATATATTATGAATAGAAAGTGCATTTTCGCAATAGCAAAAAACACAAAAATTTATACATGAATTAAATAAAAGGATAAATTTGGTTTAATAGTTGAATTTGACTTCAAGGTCTTTGTGCAGTTGTTTCGGGTGTAAAAAATAAAAGAAAAAATTGAAAAAATTTCACACTAATCTCCATTGTTGCTTGTACCTCTTGGAAAAATTTCAAAACAATTTGGGTTGTTTTTGTCATTTTTGCTCATTTATGTTCGATTTTTGCAACAAAAACGATAATAATTACAATTTTCACAAAATCAATTGAAATTTTTCAAAGTGATATAGAATCCAAAGTTTCAAGTAACAAAAATATAAGATTATTGTTTGAACATAGTTTTCAAGGGTGAATTTAGCTTACCCACATGATGTTTGACCATTTCACTAGAGATCATGTCCTTTAGGGGTTAACGTTGAAAGTACTTGAGGCACTTAGCCCTAGAAAGGATGCATTGTTTTATGACCMAGGTAATCACTCAAATGCTTCAATTATTAAACCGATGGGTGCATTCTTTGTTTCTCTATACAAAATATTGAAATTAGGTTGTTTTAACAATTAGATTGCCTTATTTCAAGAAAGTTACTTTACAAGCCATCAATGTCAACAAATATTTCTAAAAACATTTTCATTTGTATACATGGAGGTTCATGCAAGAATTTATGAGTCCCAATTGTAACAATACCTAATTCAAAAGTAATGAATTCTTATACAATAATTGAAACAAATTATACGGTGTCGAATCAGTGTCAAGATATTAGGTTGTTTTAACCCCTGAAGGACCAAACTACATTTTTTTTAGCAACATAGCATTTTGGGGTAGCTAACTACAAATGAAAATTTCATTTTTTTATAGAAAATTTCACACAACATGTGCCCAAGGAGTAGCTATGTTTCATAACCAACAAGTTTCATAACTTTGCATGGTATGTAGTTTACTTTGATATGAAGGCAATTCAGGCAGGTCAATTTGTTTTTGAAAAAGTCACTCTTTTAAGAAATAGAATTTAGAAATTGATTTTCTAGATTTATACATATGTGGAAAGCTTTGAATCATTCTATTTTTTTATTTATTAATAAGATAAAATTTGTGAGGAGCTTTAATTTGCCGGTAGTTAAGGAATCACTATGCTAAAATAAACTTTGAAGTCCTTTATTTAACTCAATTTTCAATATTTTTGAAAAGCAATAAAAACATTAGATGTAGATTATTTACTACAACATTACAGCTGTTGAGATTGGTATTTTTCAATTCCATAACTAAATTCTTAACAAGTTTCTACCTTTTTCTACTTACAATTTTTTTCCTATATATTGTACAATTCCAAATGATCTCAAAATTTTCAAGCATGTAGCCAACTTGCTTTGAAGAATGAATCCAAAGAGTTACCACCATTTTGGTCATTTTTTTTATAGCCGTGACCTTGTGAAGTACTGCTGCTTGTTTTTTTGCAAGGCTAAAAATGGATTTTTGTCAATTCAAACACTAAAATCTTACAATCTACACGGTGGAAATTTCTGAAATTTTTTCCACATCTTTCAAACTAGCTCACTACAAGATCCTACAATTACATGTGTTCAAAAATGTTTTTTTTCTTTAAAAATTTGGTACATGTATTAAAACTGGCAACTTCAAAGTGTTTTTGGTGAAAACATAGTAAAAAACCTTTAGGGGTTAACAATTAGGTCGTTTTAACCCCTAGAGGTCTTTGACTATGCTTTCACCAAAAATGTTCCAAAACTGCCATTTCTAGTGCAAGTACCAAATTTTAGAAAAAAAAACATTTTTGGACAAATGTAACCGTAGGATCTTGTATCAAAATACTTTGGGAAGATGTGGAAAAAAATTCAGATTTTTTCACCATGTGGATTGCAAAGTATATGCGTTTAAAGTGACAAAAATCCTTTTTTGAGCCCTGCGAAAATCCGGGCAGTTGCATTTCAAAAGGCCACATTTGTATGAAAAAATGTCCAAAATGGTGGTTGGTCTTTGAATTCATCCTTCAAGGCAAGGTCGCTTTAATTTAAGAAAGATACTTTAGAAGCCATCGAATTCACGAAATAAATCTACAATTACTTCCTTTTGTTATATGGAGGTTCAAGAGTCCCAATTACATCAATGGCAAATTTCATTAAAATGGCGGTATTTCGTTATTTTGGCACTTTTAATAGTTCAGAGTGCATGATCTAAAATCTAAATCTCTCATAGATTTCTGTAATCTACACATATCCTAGATGTTTCAGACCGCGTGATCTAACATCTAAACATGTCATAGATTTTAGACATCAACATATTTTGTAGATGTTTGGAAATCTATATTTGTCACAGCTTTCAGTTTACAATTCAAACCTAGCGGTCTAAAAATGGCACATTGAATACCGCCAATTTATTGAAATTCGCCATATCAATACCTAATTCAAAAGTTGTGCATTCTTGAATAGAACAAGAAATAATTATATAGTATCAAATGTCGTGAAATTAGTATGGGAGAACCTAATTTCACCATTTTTTAGTGCACTGTAGTTAACAATGAAGTCGTCCATTGAACCTATTAGGTTGTTTTATAGTGCTCTTACATGGTTAATGCATGCGGCATCCTTACAGGAATAAAATCTCTACTAATTAGATTCTTTGCATGCCCAAAACAACCAAACTGGTGTTTCCAATCCTCATTGGTAAGGTATTTTTTTGGTTTTCGGACAAATGGTTATGTGGCCTTTCTTTCAAGAAGGTTTTGAGTTTCTTGGCTCCTTCATTTTGGAGGCTCAAATTGAAGGAGGCCAATTTTGAATATGTAATTTTTGTATGTAATTTTTATTTGTTTTGGCTTTGCATGATGGGTGAAATGAGGTTTTGGAAATATTGTGGCAACGCATGTGCCTGACCATGATTACGGTCTACCATTTTTTAACACATTTACCCTCTTTTTTATTCTATAGGTTTGAAGCTGCCCATTTGTTCCTTTTTATTTTAGGAAATTGGGCATTTAACTTAATGTCTACAAAAGAAAAAACTGCTCACTGGTGACTTCCTTCCACAGACCCACACTATTTGGCATACCCAGTGTCACGGAGACCTACTGTACAGTAGAGTAGAATTCTGTAGGTCTCCCTCCACCCTGTCTCCCTCCCTCCTCCCATCATGATCAGTAATATTCCTCCCCAAAAATCTTCCTCCTGCACACTTTCCCATGAGCATGTGAACACCCTACGTGGCAGCACGCCCTTCCATCTCATGTGGCACCATGCACTGGCATGGCACGTGGCAACTTGAACTRGCATGCAACTGAGGAACTTAAACTATCTCCCCATGCCCCCCGAGCCAACTGGACCCAGGGGTCCAGGAAGCGGTGGACGGAACAAGCCACTGGGGGTAATTAAAGTAGGGTCCACACTTGAAGGTACACTACAGTAGAGGGAGGGAGGGAGAAGGGCACCTCTTGCACTGTACAGGGCAGCAAACTCAAGTTGAGTGGACAATACAAAGAAAAAGAATTTTTTTTTGGCACCTTGTTCGACTAAATTTTTGAATTGAATCTTTTTATCTCAAAAGATTTGCACTGATCATTTTGAATCTCTGATTTTAAATGTTGAACACTGTTGAGTTGAGAGTCTAGAAGTTGTTGTTTTGTATTTTATTTTAAAGCAACACATAATTTTATTCATTAAAAAATTGTTAAGTGGATGTAGCTTTAGGATTGAAGAGATTGTTCTAGTAAGAGGTCTTAACTTTGTCAGTTTTTGTTTATATTTTAATTGTGAAAATTGAATTTAGAAATGTGTGCTACAAGTTGTTTTTTCTAGACGGTGCTCTAATTCCCTAAAAAAACAAGATTGTCTATTATTTTTGTATCACTAGTCCAAATGGGATAAATCAAAGTTTCCCATGTAGAGCAAAATACAGTCTATGAAAAGTTTCCCAATTTTTTTAATTTTAAGTATTTGTGGATTTTTTACTCTTTTTAGGATTGACATTATTTCATTGAAATTTTCTACACTATTTAGTTATGTCGCAATTATGTTGCTTTATAATTTCTAAAAATTTGATTAGATGTCATTTTTAATTATCATGTTTAATTACATTTTAATGAATTTGACCATAGCAAAGGGTAGTATATATCAAGGGCCAATTTACACCAAGACTAAGACCAAAGCCACTGTCTGTAAGTGGTACCCAACTTTGTTGAATGAGAATATTTCTAACGCAGGGGCCCATCAAAAATGAAATGGTCCCTAGCAATGGCCTTGATATAAACCGAAAAGTGCCCCCCTCACAAGAATTTGCAAACTATGATAGGGCCACAGTGGTCTTGATATCATCATGCTAATTATACATTTGAATTCTTCTATTCAACTTCTTTAAAGCTCTTCTTTAAAGCTCTTCCAGACTACTGTTACTAAAGCAATAATATTTTAAGACTTCATGTTATATTTGTCATTGTCCCATGTGATATTCGTTAGGCCCTACCTCTTGGAGGAGGTCAAGAATTTCTCACCTCAAAACCATGACTTCCACTGTCTTCAAGGTCCATGTAAAATGCCATGTAGACTTGTCATCCACCGAATTTTTCTTGGGCTATGGACCTTGTGTAAACTGAAGTTGAACCACCTCTTCCTTATCTACCAATCACATGACATAGAATTTGAGTGGTCACATGGCTTGGTCTCGATGTAAACCGACCTTGTAAGTGTTGTTAAATTTTTTTCCCCCTGCCCCCCAACCCCTCCGTAACCTCCAGATGCCCCCTCCCCTGGCTGGATCCCGAGGCCAACCAGAGTACAGTGATGAACGGAACTGAAGTGAAGTGCTGAACCGCTGCTGCTGAGGGGGCCGCTGTACTGTACCCTAGTCTACCCCAGTGAGGATAGGTTCTGTGATCCTCTTGAAGCTTATGTGGATGGGGCATCGAAGCTCTTCGCCCCTTCAATCAGAGGTGGGCATTTGATAGTGGCCACTGGC
Organism: Pleurozium schreberi; assembly: GCA_006891605.1. NCBI lineage: Eukaryota > Viridiplantae > Streptophyta > Bryopsida > Hypnales > Hylocomiaceae > Pleurozium > Pleurozium schreberi. The sequence goes on from VACF01001966.1 coordinate 100,369, forward strand.
CTGTGTCAGGGAGGACGGACAGATGGACGGACGGACGGAAGGACGGAGTCAGTGTCCAGCTTCAGTTCGCTCACTCACTTTTCAGTCAGTCTACTAATCAAGGAGAAGAGGGAGTAAAACAGTTAACTTCATTCAGTTCCGTCCGTCCAGGGGCCTGGAGCCCTTTTCACTTACTGGCCAGGGAGAATTCACCCCCTTCTTTCAGTTTTACCACTAGAGAGAATACTGGAATTTTTCGTTTGTCCCCYATGATAAAATTTGCTAATCAGAGGCCCAAAGTTAACTTGGGGGTGGGGGTGGTGAAGAAATACAAAAATTTCCGTTGCATGAACTGGGGGCAGCTTTTTTACATTTACCCTCGTCTTGGGCGATAACTCCCTTCCTTCCTTCCTTCCCTTGTCCCTTTTTTGCTAACCGACTTGACTTTGGGGGCGGCCCCTTTCCGGCCAATGCTCATCTGGATGGACCAGTTCTGAATCAAATGGGATTCCAGGAACTGATCCTGTCTTGGACATCCACTTGCCGCAGATCCGTCTGCTGCCGCTACGGGACGGACGGACGGAGTTCCAGGCTCACTTCGTGGGACCGGACGGACAGAGTTTCACTTCATCTATCCATCCATCCAACTGCATTCCGTCGGTTTCCCACTTTTTTGTTTTTTTCCCATCCACCACGAGATCGTGGCATGGGTGGAAGGGAGGACGGACGGACGGCCATCCGCAGATCTGCTGAATTTTCTTCTGCGATGTCACAGGCTCCGACCTCTGCCACTGCTCATGCAAGTGCTGAGACTTCTTAACTTATCAGAAGGGGGGGAATCGAACTTCGTAACTTAACTTAACTTACTGGTAAGCTCCTTCTTATTGGTATATATTGGTATGTGGCCGGGTGGGACGCATGGATCAGATGTGGGCAACACGATCTGTTGCCGCTGTCCCATTGGCACAGAAGCCTGGCTACTGGGCTGGGCTGGCAGGTGGGGGAGAAAGATGGCCCCCCCACCCCACCCCACCCCCCACCACTGTAGAAAGGAAGATGTGACATGCCCAAGCCATGCAAGGAAAAAGAGGGATTTTGTATAGGGCAATGCCCAACGACGAGGGCCATTGCCCCGGCGTAAACCACTGCCAAGAAATGCAACATTTCGGATGACAACATTTCGGATGACTGAAAAAAATATGGATGAAAAATCCGTGATGCCCCGATTATGCAATTTTGCCCGCGTAATCGGGCATTACGGGCATGCAATCCTAATTGCTACATAGAATCCTTCCGGGCAGTGAATGGCGCATTTCCCAGTAGTGGTTTACATCGTAACATTCGCACATTGGACACCTACAGATGGAGGAATGTGCAACACAGACGGAAGATAACCTGGTGGAAGTAAGCTTAACTTAACAATTTCAAGAGTTGGGGACTACATGTTGGAGACTAATCGTAGGGCACCTTCTCATAGTGCACCCTCTTGTAGTGTATAACTCTCAATTAAGGAGTTTGTAGGTGGGCCCAATTTGAACTTTGAAGCACTTTTCTTGAAGAGTAGTATAGTTAGAGTTGATTATTACTTAGGTGGCCATTATTACACCTCTCTTAGTGAATAGTCCCAACACCATGTACTAAGAGAGGCTCTACCTATAATTGGAGAAAAAAAGATTTGTAGAGCATGCCCTTGAGGCCTTGAACCAACTCCTCGCTTGTCCATTCCAAGTATATTCCGAAGGTGTAGGTGATAAAAAAAAACCGTATTGTGCTTGACTAGTTTATCTCCTACACCTCCCCCAGCTAATTTGAGACCTCTATTTATAAATAGGAATTCATAATTTGCAAATCTTATCATTTGTGAAATTTTTTAAAAATTCATTGTTTTCCCTTGGAGACAAGCAAAGAGCGGGTGGTTCACCCCGTCCCCTACATGTAATCCTTAGACCCCTCAAAAGACTCCACTTTTTGTTCACTGCAAACAGTCATGCAACTTGCCAAAGTTGCGACCTTGTTGGTTCAATACTCTCACCTCACTCCTCAGAACATAGGCTCTTCAAATAAAAGCTCCGACATCAAATGTTACAGTGATGAAAATAATAGAGACACAATCTCTAGTGCGTGACACTAATTTTATAGGTAGAACCTCTCTTACTACATATCCTCTTTGTGCAAAACTTGCAGTAATGGAGTTCATAGGTGGGGCCAATTTGAAGAATTTTTTTCAAAAAATAGTGTTGAAAGTTGGTATCTATGAATGGCCATTCATTGCACCTCTCACATGAAAAAAACTCTCTTAGTGCAAAGTCTTGGCACCATGCACTAGGATAGATTCTACCTGTACCAAAGTCATATTATTTTTAAATTAGTGGCTAAACTACTATTTGTATTGTATCCACAATTTGTTTGCAAGGTGACATTAATTTTATGCCTTTACTAATAATACAAGCTGTTGGATAGCATATAGAAAAATCTTGTCCAAAAGCAATCATTAAATAAATTGTAATATAATTTGATGTTTGTTATTTGGTGATTGCTAGTATTAATAGTATTGAAACACACATATTATTTCACATGTATTAAAAATCATCAATTCAAATAAAAATATAGTGTACAAGACTCCAACAATATTTTAATTCTTGCATAATCTTTTCAATTACTATGCCTGTGGTGAGGTCCTAAGAACATTTGCAATGGAACCAACTTCCAAGATGGTAAGTGGTGATGCCTTAACTCCTAAATGCACAAACTGTTTTTTTTGGCAATATAGCGATTTTGGTTAGCTCACTACGAATGGAAATTTTATCATTTTCTTTTGAAATTTTCACAAAACATGTGCCCGAGGAGTAGCTATAAAGCCCAACAATTTTCATAACTTTTAACTACACAGTTAAAAAGTTATTGTATGATATGTAGTTTCCATTGCTTAGCAGGCAATCCGGTCAGCAAAAAAACTTCTTTAAAAATTACTATTTTTAAAGACAAAAATTTGGAATTGGTTCTTTAGATTTATATCTAAGTGGAAAGCTTTGAATCATTTTATTTTGATCATTGAGTCAAAAGTTCTGAGGAGTTTTAGTTTGGGACAGTTTACAAGTTCTTATAGAATCTGTACTCTACAAAAGAGTTTGAAATCCATTATTTAATTCAATTTATAATTTCTTTGGAAAAAAATAAAAACAATAGGTGTAAATTGTTTATTACAACATTTTAACCATTGGGATTGTCATTTTTCAATTCCATAAATAAATTGTTTACAATTTAGTATTTTGAGTCATTTTCTATTTCTTTCAACTTACTTTTATTTTCATATATATTGTACAATTCCAAATGATTTGAAATTTTTCAAGCATGTAACCAACTTTCCTTGAAGAATGAATCCAAAGAGTAAACACCATTTTGGACATTTTTTCATACAAATGTGACCTTGTAAAGTGCAGTTGCCCGTTTTTTTGCAGGGCCAAAAAAACGATTTTTTGTCAATTCAAACGCTAATGTCTTTAAATCTACACGGTGGAAAATTCTGAAATTTTTTCCACATCTTTTCGAACTAGTTTACTATATGATCCTATGGTTATATGTGTCAAAAAAAATTCTCTAAAATTTGGTGCTTGTATTAGAAATGGAGCATTTTTGGTGAAAAAAAATATTTAATTAAGATCATATGCAATGGAACCATTTTCCAAGAAAGTAACAACATAATGAAGAGGCAACCCCAAAAACACTCCCAAATGAAAATCAATAAATTATTATTTTTTATTTATTCCCAAGACTCACCATTCTCCTTCTCCAACCCTTCAAGTTGGCAAAATATGAAGAGTTTGGATTATTGGATTTGCAATGGGTCAATTTTTATTTAATCCTTGAGCGCCTCAACGAACGTTTTGTGTGCTCTCGATGACAGAGAACCAAACCGTATAGGACATAATTGCAACTTTTCATCCGAGGTGTTAGGAGTGGCAAAGTAAGATCTTTTCTAGCACTTTGACTTCCAATGAGTATATGTGGCTTTGCAAAGTAGATGATGCCACACAGTGTACACTAGGGACACTTCACACTAAGACCAAAGTTCGGTTTCCACCAATGAGGTTGCTGAATTATAGGTTTCTTGTAATTTGATTGGTGATAATTGACGGCCTCTCGACCTTTGGCCTTGGCCATAGTGTGAAGTGTCCCATGATTACCACAGCCACAGGTCCGTCCTTCAAGGGTTAAAAAGTCASAGAAACGGAATGAAGTCCATGACGGATCCTCCAGTTGAAGAGTTCCAGTCCTATCCCTGTTTCCGGTCATGCACTGAATGARGATGCCCTAAAACTGAGGCTTTGCATGCGTTTGCGGTACCAGAGAGCCCTAGAAATTAGTGCAGGTGCGCAATTACTGTTCTTTTTATTTTAGCCTTCCTAGCAAGTTTTCTTTTAATGTAGTATCCATCTATCCCAGGAGGGACCAACCCGAGTWCCCGACCAAATMGACTCCACCAGCATTATATWAAGTTATTGYAACATWAACTTTTAGAAGCTGCTTCGCCAATGCAAGCCCCATGCATCCTGACAGCAAGGCAGGCCCTGGCTGGGAGGGTCCAAACTCCAGAGAAGTGCTTGACCAATCCAGCGAAAAAGGTAAGTTTACTTGCTGACAGAAAGTCATTGGAGCTCCAGTGTTTGGAGCTTCGAGGACATTAGGGCCTTTAGGGGTCGTGGGTGGGGTGGTGGACACGGGATACTGGACACTGAACAGGGGATAAGATGTCCGTCGCACTAACTCAGTCATTATTYGAATCAATGAGGAATTTGGGGAGCTACCTTATTTTGTAAGTTAACAAGTGTAATGACAAAAAGGACATCAGAACTGAACCCATAATCTCTACAGTAAGGGCATGAAAAAGTTTAGATTCTGTTTTCAAACAMCCGCCTTGAAAACTRCAGTAGCACAATTTTATTTGAAATCCAAGTTGAAGTAAAATAAGTATGCCTTCAAGTGATGATGTCAGTGGGTTGCAGAGCTATACTGTAACTCATTACAACGAGGAATCAACTCAGTCTGATTCTTCTTTGAAACCAGCATAAGTCCTGTCCAGGACATTAGGAGTGACATCAGACCTACGTAACCCCTCTCTTGAAAGGGTCTGCGAATACACTCGGAGACATGGTAGCTCCTCCTACTCTCGGGGGTTGCAAAACTACACACAACATTAAACTTTCTGCACAAAAGACATAATAAAATCTTCAAAGTGTTTGCAATGCAAGTAAATAAACATCGGCTACTCTCAGTGCTACAACAGGAACCACAATATCCAGRGAACACAATGCCACAGCCAATCTGGCAGAAAATCCTAGAACAGAATTTCCATTCCTGCAACAAGCCAACATTTACCACTGATGGAAAGTACTCTCATTCTCCACTAGATCCAGGGTTCCTGCATCCCTGGATTCAATCACAAGCAAAGCACAGAAACGAAATGATTTCCCACTTTTGCTTCACGAAAAACACGAATATATCACATCACACTCACAGGCAGTGAGCAATCACTCAAATTGCCAACAGCGAGTATCAATTCAAGAGAGCGACGGTCAGAATTTACAAGAGCAGAAAAATGAAGATTTGAGATTCACATGTGCAACCCGGCACCTGGGTTTGCACTGCCTCCGTGAGAGACCCAAATTGGTTTGTTYCRCCGGTCAAGCATTCCAGGGGGCTGAAAAACTTTGAAGACGAACATGGTATGTCTAATTGTTCCAGACCATCTGCACGCATGGTCGAGAAACACAACCATMCGCCACTAAGAGATCAAATGTCATTGCGATTAACAGCACCTCCCTTCATACGCTTGCTGGTCTGTCTATCTACGTCAATCAAAGATTCAGCCAGCGAGATGTCTATTGCACTACTGCCCGACACTCAAATCTGCAAACACAGACAAAAAAAGGGGTCAAGGGAAAGGCAGATACCTTTGTGTGCCATGGAGTCCAGCTACGACTCTGAAAGCATATAAACTACAACCTCTTAAAAGCCCATTGCTTCAGGCCTCAGAGGTGTGAAACTTCGTTCACCAAACAACGTGGGAGCTCTCATGCAAAGGRTTCACTGCAAGGCGCTACTATTGTGTTTTCACTTGATGGATTTCAAAGAGCGAGCTTTCACTAGTCTACGCCTCTGACTATGTATTAGATCGTCAATGCCATGACCCGCCACCACCACCAGCTGCTGGTCTTTCGAACTCTTGCTGGAGCCTTGGTCCAGTGCAGAGCCCACACCCGCTTTGCTTGGTTGGGGTTCAACGTCCACGTCTATGTCGGTAACGCCCGTACCGCCGCCCTTGCGCTTCTTTTTGGCTAGGTTCAGACGGAGCGTCCGTTTGTTCATGAGAGCTTGGTGATGTTCACAAAAAGAGAGTCCCTCCTCCGTCTCCCGRGTGCACTGCCAGCCTCGTCCGTCATACCGCTTGCACTGTCGAGGTCCGATGGCGAGCTCGTGCTGGGAAGAAGGCGGCCGCCTCCTGCGCTTCTTCAGCTCCGTTTTCYCTTCGAACTGCGACGCATTCTTCTCGGACACATCTGATGTGGTGTTTTCCTTCGAGCCATCCGAAACGGAGGCCTTTTTTGGCTTTCGTCTGCTGCCGTGGTGATTGGGCACGGAGTTTCCATTGATGTCTTGCCTGGCCTGGGACGTGCCTTGATCTTCAGAAGGCTCAGACTGGGTGGAAGACTCGGCAACGACGGCGTGGGGGGTGCTGGGGTAGATGAAGTACTTGCCATCCTCGAGGTGGACGAAGTCTGGGGTGCGGAGGACTTTCGCCACTTGGACACTGGATCTCTCCCCGGATTGCAAGCCCGGGAGGTCGTACTCCACAAGCTTCGCAACTGCCTCCCGGGCTGTCAGCCCACGGGTGCCGGCGCGCTCGAAGACCACAAGCAAGGACTTCATCAGCAAATCCGTGCAGTCGGAAGAGGCCTTTTCCTGCTTGTTGATGTCATTGGGCACTCGTTGTCGGTCTTCAACATGCTCCGAGTTTGCTRGTGTCTTGGGAGTGTGCACCTCTACCCAAACCACAGTCAAACCAAAATGGTACGGCCTATTAGTTCCCGCCGTGAACCTCATCCAGGGTTGCCTTCCAMACCGGCATCTAGTATCCTCAAAACGACGCCTTACAGACCCCGAATGATGAGAGATCAGATACCAGAACTTCGTCTAACAAAATGTCAAGTAGGCCTCACCCTGACCTCACCACGCACACAACATCTACCGACTCCAGAAGCCAACTTAGAGATTCTCACTCTGTCTGCACATCAGAATAGACAGTGTAATTCCCACTCTAAGCAACTGAAGCATCAAAGAGAACTCGCATGCGAGGATGTCAACACTTCCTAAAAAGCATTCATTTCTTATGCAGCACGTACTTTCAGAAACAACTGGAGAAAGCTCCGCGCTACCACCGTAAAATCTGCGGCCACAGCAAGTATTCACACGTATTGCACCCAATAAAAAACGTAACTCCTAGCTTCCTTAAATGTCACATCAAGATTAAATACGGAAGTCCATCTTTCTCAGTTGGAATAACGCAAACAAGTCTTTTTTTCCCGAACAYTATTTAATGCGCGCACAGAGTCATATACGGTTAAAGATACGTGACCGGCTCAACACTACGCATGGGCAATATTGGTGTGAATCCTAGCCCACCGAAATATGACTGCAGGAATGCGTGGGGTTCGGAGATCAGTACCTCCCGGAACAAGTGATTTGCACCAGGGCATGCAGAGATTTTGGAACACTTTCGGGTATGTTTTCGAAGACTGCTGGAACCGCCCTTGCCACCTGCTTGCCACCCCAAGAGAGAGAAAAAGATCAGTCCCACACTTATGCAATCCACRCGTATTCTTGTATTCTAATAGAGCCAAGTGCTCGACGGGAATCTCTCCGGACAATGATGTACAGACTTAGCTCTTAAACAATCGCACAAGCRCTCCACCAAGAGACTTTCGGCGAGCGACCCTTCGTTCTAATCTACAAATCTTCTGTCCATGATGCACAATCACCGTAGGTCGTAGATATCCCGATCATGGGCGACTTGATACGGAAGTCAGGCAGGGCCTTGCCCCACTCGAAGGCAGCTTAGCTYAACCCCACCACCAAGGAAAAAGGAAAGTGAACAGGGAAAAAAGAAAGAACCCCAGTAGAGCTTTGCAGGCCGTGCTACTTTCGCTTCTACTTTTATCCTACTTTAATCTACGGTATTTCCGCCTCCCGAAACATTTATAAAAGCCCTAGAAGCACCCTCCAAATCGGCGTGCAAGTTCGTTAATCGGTGCACTCGCCAGAAATGCTAAGCTAAGCCTCTCCTTCAACTCCAAGTACCCCCAAAGCCTCCAAAACAGTCACTTCCGAAAAGAAACAAGCACGCTCGTGAAGCATTTCTAAACGTTGAAACGTGAGCCTGCTAAMGTTATAGAACCATACAAGAGCCCTAACCCCACAAAGGCAAGCTCCTTCTCTCCTACTGCGACTCACRTGGTCAAATGTCGACACAAAGGAAGCAAAAGATGCCAATCACTTCCAATTTCGTAAAGAYAGATGCAAGTTAGCAACGAAGTCAACCATCGAACAATGCAATTTCCTCTCGAGAGTACTCCACAAGCGCAATTGCAACCTCWCGCACCACCCAAATTCATGAGAATGAATCAGCCCTCGAAAGTAAGCAATTAGAAACAGATCAAGGCAGAGTTCGACGTTTCTGTGAACTCCAAAACTATGGCGACACCCACGGGCTACCCTTCCGACGGTCACATCTTCCACAGCCCCCTTCCGAAGTCCCAAACACGCTCGAAACTATCCCCCAAGGGCAAAGATCAGTAACACTCCCCGTTTTCCAAAACCAAGCCACACTCCARAAGCAAGCTTCGACATCAGTGGCGGTTACGTAAGCACGTGGCCTACTCCCGAGAATAGCTACAAATTAGTCACAAAACTTGCAGCACAAAGAGTGGAAAAATCACCTCAACAGCAGGCGGAGGCCGTTTCCGAATGCGCATGGCGCCYGGCTCCCGGAACGAATCAAGGCCACGAGCTTCTCCTGCARTCSTCCTCAACACCTACTCGAGATTCTGCCGCTGCTGCACCACCGCAACTCTGCCGATGCATCTCATCAAGGCACACACGCAAAGACCTCTCCCTTGTTCGCACTCTGTCCCCACCCCACCCCACCCCAAAACAACTTATTGCTACTCCTCTCACTCTACCGGTGCCCCCTCTGTGTCTCTCACCTCCTCTCGCACCTCCTCTCACTGAGCGTGTGTACATCTATCTGTCTATCTATCCATCTCCCCGTGCTCCCAAAAGGAAGGTACCACTACGACTTGCCGGCCTCACTAGCTAGAGCTGACGAGATGGGTTGCAGTAAGAGTTACCGTGGACGTGGAGAACCCTGGGCGGGGAGCAGTGAGTGAGGAGTCGCGAAGAATCAGAACAAGACGCCCATGGCTGCCATCGCCAGCTTCACGGGAACTTCGCTCCTTCGTCTCCTGATGCTGTTTCGCCTCCTTTCTTCTTGTGCTTCTTTTCTTGTGCTTCTTTTCTTCTGCTTCTATCTTGTGCTTCTTTCTTCAGCTTCGTCTGCTTTCTGCTTCTGTTGCTGCTGTTGGAGATGGAGATGGTGATGGTATTGATGGCGTTGCTGGAGCGGGGCTGTGTTGTGATTGAGCATCTAGCAAACGAGGCAGATGTTTTGTTGCGGGGCTCGGCTTCGGTCCTCCGTCTGCCAACGATGATCAGGCGAGTGGGCGCCTCCGGGCAGCAGACGGACTCTGGCTTGCGCTCGTCGAACTTTTATCATCCATGGGATGACAGGAGATTCTCATCCAAAAGCGCACATCCACCTTCCCTGGCTCTTCTGGAGTTTTCGCTCGCTCTGCCCCTATCGGAGCACCGCCTCTCATGCAGCTGAAAAGAGTTCGGGTTTCTTTGCACCGCTTTGGCTCTCCGAAAAAGTAAAAAGGGATAAGGAAGGGAATCAGTGTGAATGGTGCTCTCTGTGTTTTTACCCCCCTCCCTAAATGCCCAAGGCCTGTTTTCAGCTTGTACACTGAATAGGGGTACTACGGGGATCCACACTTAGTAATCAAAAGTTTACACTATATAAATATCTACTTTTGTTGTGCATGCACACTTCCTGAATTGTTTAGGAGCTATACATCATGTTTCAACATCTACAATTTTTGACAATAAGTCCCCTTAATTGTTTGGTCCCCTTAATTCCCTATTTAGTGTAGAAATTTGCTCCAAGTTGAACGAAAAAACAACATTTTGATAAATTATATTAATTTTTTTTGAATTGTAACCGTACGAATTTAAACTAGACATGTAAGAGATTACATTGGAAAAGAAAACACAATGATATCACTTATGAGTTGAAAGATTTTAATGTTTAAACAAGAGGGTGTCAAAGCTACAAAAAAAATTTCAATCCACTTTTCGCATGGTGAATCTAAAAAGTTTGTCGATCAAAATATATGAGGTTATAGGGCCAACATGTACAATCCCAATCAATTTATTGCTTCTCGAAATCTATTCTATATTTTTCTTAAATAAATTTCTTATGCAATTTTTTCTCCAAGATCTAGTGTATTCGAGGCTCATTTCCAAGGGCCCTGAACACTAGGAAAAGTCAAGATTACATAGGGTGCCCTTGCACAAAATCTTGAGTAGAAAAATCACAGTCATTTATTCTCTAGATCAAAATTTTGATGCTAAAGCTAGACCTTAATAGGCATCTACCAAAAATATAAACTACTAAAAATAGCAACTTAGTTAGGTTTTCTTCAACTTCAAAGTTTTGTCAACACCACATTTTGGTGCCTTGGGCATTTAGGAGTTAGCCCCTATACTAGTTGATAGAGGCACCAAATTCTTGTTTCTACAATACCTTGAAATAAAACCTCAATGAGTTACTATTTTTAGTATTTGACATTTTGGAAAAACGTCTTTTGAAAGTTTAGTTTTACTATCAAAAATCCTATTTGAAAATAAATGATCACAATTTTTCTATTCAAAATTTTATGCGAAGGGATCCATTGCAAAACTTGAATTCAATCTAGTGTTTTATTTCTTTAAATATCTCCAAATATACTTACATGAATTTTCAATCTTTTCTAAGATCCTTCATTTTTTATCAATTTATGGAAGTTGTTGATTATAACATACAATATTTTAATTTTTAAAACTTTAAAATGAGTTTTGGATGGAGGTTGGATACAAGGTACAAGTGCTTCTAAAGAGTGGAACCAATTTTTAACCCATTCTATGTAATTGATGTAAATCCAAGCACAGTGTAATTATTCTATATTTGGATGATTGCAAAAAAAGGCCAAATAATTTTGTTTATTTTTGCTTCAGAATTGGTGAGTTTTTTGGAGTAATTAAATTTACAAATATTGTCCTAAAAAATATGACAATTTGTAGATCTTTAGGAAGATTTATCTTGGAAAGCTCAAACAAAGATGAATTCTTTTGATTGAGAGAAGTAAACAAGTGAAAATTGTTTTTTAAAAAGCACTTAACATTTTAATCTTTGAAAAACAAATATTAAAAAAAAATTATAAATTTATAAAAAGCATAAAAAATTCATACCCCTAAAACACACAAAAATTAATTCTTCCATGATTTTTTCAATATGCATGCAAATCATCACATAAAGCTCACTATCCTTAAGAAGTTGTCGGTATACAAGAAGACCATCTTCACTAAATATTTTACTCCAATTTCCTTAGAATGAGTATTCAATAATAATTTAAACCATTATACAACAAGTGTGACATATTTTTGAAAATCAACATTTTCTTCTAACTAACTAAAAAAAAGTAATAAAATAGAACAAGTCTATCTTGCAATTCAATCCCTTTATAAACTTCACCAAATTTCAATCTAAAGATTCGACCTTCTATGAAATAAATTGAACCTAGAAACGAAACCAATTTTTGAGTGTCGAAGTGTTTTGACCACAAATATGGTAGTCTTTTATTCCATGATTTTAGTCACACTCACTATCCACTCAAAAGATGCAACACAACCTATTTTTTTGTAAAAAATTGCCCCCTCATGGCCAAAAAATATAGGCACTTGATCATCTTGGAAAAATTAAACCACCCCATAGCACCGTTGATGTGGGTGGGCAAATTTTAATGTAGGGCGTTCGATCATACTAATTTAACCCGTCCAAGTCAAATACTGTATACACATACAGAGTACATATAAGGAATGTGGATTTGAGATACATATACAAAACTAAATATGGAAGTACAAATACAAAATATGGATACGTCAAACATGTTACAAATATCCCATATTGTTTGTCAACCACACTAATGTCACACAAATACAAATGTGGCGTGGGAGGGGGGTCAATTATAAGTACCAATCTCAACAAATGAGAAGATGACATGTGTACCCATTTTAGTTTTTCTTGAAAAGATTAACAACAAATTGAGAAATGCCATGTAGACTCATTTGGAAAAGCATTTGTAGTTTCCCTTGAAATTGATATTCTCTCACTATCCACTCAAAAGACATTGCACTAATAGTCCAAGAGTGACATGCATCAACACTCATAAATAATAGGTGATGTATGTAATGTGTCATGTGTGACTCTTAATATGAGGCTCAAATGCATACRTGACACTTGAATGCATCACACTAGAACCATTAGTTTTGAAGCAACAGCACCATACGGAAACATTTGGCAAATCAAAGTATATACAACATCTTTTGACTATGCCTATGCACTAAAAAGTGGCAGGAAGCCTTGTGCTTGCCACCGCAAGCCCCTCAAATCGCCAAAAAATTGCCAGCAGTTGAATCAAATATGAATACGAATACAAATACGAATATGAATATGAATACGAATGAATATACAACTGGATACACATACRAATACGGGTACAAATGAATATACAATTGAATACACATATAAATACGAATACTACTGAATACATATACAACAGAATACAAATACGGTTGAATACTGAATGTCCCATATTGTTTGGAGTCCTTTCCCCACTCCCAAAATTACAAGAGGGGAGGGAGGGGGGTTCTGAATTAAAAAATTTAAATTTAATTTTTTTTTAATTCAACACCCCTTCTCCCTCCCAAAATTTTTTTAAAATTTAATTAAAATTTTTTGGGAGGGGAGAAGGGGGGGTTGAATTAAAAAAATTAAATTTTTTTACTCACTGTGTCACTATACACTATACACWATACATAGTGAGTAGGCAGGCACTGCCTGACACTATCCTGAATTTTTACAGGATTGTATACCAATTGTATTCAACATCTTTTGACTTCCTGTCAATTACAATTTAGATGATGGAATACAACAATTGAAAGAATGCTATGTGTGTTTTTTGCAAGCATTACAATTCTTTTATAAATTCAATCAATTTAAAAATGCAACAATTTCCACCTTGCCTTTTCAACATGTAATATTGTTCTTAATCTTGGCTAAATTTTTTAGATTCCATTCAAAATATTTGGAATTCTACAAATTAATTTGAATCTCTTAATCTCATAATGCCCAAGTCATCAAATTTGGTGTCGGCATTACTTTGAAATTAAATAAAATCTTACCAAATTACTATTTTTAGAAATTTATATTTTTAAAAAATTCTTGTTGAAGTCTAGTTTTAGCATCAAAAAACCAATTATGAAAATGACGGACTTTGATTGTTCTATTCAAGATTGTTTGCAAGCGTGCCCATTGCATATCTTGATTTCTAATGTTGAGGGCTCTTACAAATGAGCCTCAAATACCCTACATCTTGGAGAAAAAATATGAGTAGAATTTTCTTAAGAAAATTATAGAGTAGATTTTGAGAAATCGTAAGTTGATTGGAGTTATGCATGATATGCTTTTAACATCATATTTTCTTGGTGGCCAAATTTGAAAATTTTGACATTTGAAAAGAGGATTGATTGGGGGATTGATAGACTTCAAATCACTTTCACAAGATTAAACACCCTTGTATCAAGTATTATAATCTTTCAAATTATAAGTGCTATTATTGTGTTCTGTTTTCCATGTAATCTCTAATTAATCTAGTTTGAATTTTTATAGTTACAATTTTTTGAAATTATGAAAACTTATCAAATGTTGACTTCTTGTTTAATTTAGAGCAAATTTCAATAAGCTCTAAAAAGTCCTTGGATTTTTAGGCCTTAATAAAACTAATCATGTAGTGGTCAAGCTTTCATAGCTATCATCTACTCATAATAGCATTAATGCAAAGTTTCAACAACATGGTACTTTGGCCCCTAATATGACAATTTTGTACCAGAGATGCGCACCAATATTCAAAGAAGTAGTCAATTGACATGCTCTGTGATATATATCATGTATGATTCTCCGTAAGGTATATGATGTGAAACCTTGAATGCATGTAATTGGCACCATTGATTTTGAGTTGATACTATATAAAAGCATTTGATAAAACTAAGTGTATAACATCTTTTGATCTCTTATTGATTAAGATTTTGGCAACTGAAGAAGAAAAATTATATGATTGGTCTTGGTGTTTGTCATTGCAGTATGCAATCCTACAAGCTATTTTCTTACAGTTCTCATGCATGGATGCATTTAACCCTTGAGTGCCTCAATGCCCCAAATTTGGCCTCTTTCCAACTCAGGTTCGACCACTATAATTTTGAACCTATATTTTGAAAACTTCCACAATTTTTCCCAAATTCGCCCTCCGGACCTTCTAGCAATTTCAACAAACATGTCTTGTAAATATGTTTTTGCAATCATCAAAGCCAACTTAAGTGGTCGCAGGGCGTGATTTGGGAATCTTCACAATGGGCGCTTAGGGGCTAAGGAAACATATTTGTTTCATAATTTAAAAAAATTATCATTGAATTTTGATATTCAATATTGCAAAATCTCAACAATATTTGATATCATTCAATGGCACAATCTTAAATTGATTGACAACAAAATAGCCAAATGAAGTGCCATGCATGAGCAATAAATTTTTAAATTAAAGTTTTCAAGTGATATGAAAACYAAAATCATCTAACCAATGAAGTTGTAAGTTAATGGAATTTTTTTTATTCAAAAGAATGCYAGGTTTGGACAAGGCTCTAAGAAATTCTAAACAAGTGGATTGATAAAGTGTGAAATACCATCCCTAATTTAAAAAAAAAATCAAAGTCAAAGTTTTTCTTAGTTCAAAAAAAGTGTAAGCTATTAAGCTTTTTGTATTGTGTTCATTCAATAATTTTTTATTTTATTTTAGTGTAGAATATTTTCAAGCTTTTTCATTTTACAACATTTTTATGTATTGTTGTACACATTTAATAGATGACTTGATTGAAAATTGAGTGCATATGGGTGTCATTAGTCTAAGAATGCATACATAAGTCCATTGACCTATTAAATACAATCTCTTTTCTAAAGTAGAAAGTCAACATATTAAAATTAAACTTCACTCTTAATTTCATCTTTCAATCTCTATAATTATGTTGAACACCCCTAATATTTAATGTGATTGAAGATATGAGTTGTGGACATTTGAAAATGGAAATCAATACATGATACATATGTATAATATGTGTTTTATGATAAATTAGATCTAATTTGTAATTTTATATTATGAGATTAAATGATTTATGAATTATAGATAAGTTTGATCAAAGTGTCATGTCACTAATTAAACTTACCAAAACCAATAGTTCAAAATATAATAATGCATTATTCAATCTATCAAAGTTTAACATATTTAATAATTACATTACATTGCAAATGATAAAATAATATATTCAAATAATAAATATCATATTCAAATTTTGTCACAAGATTATAAATATAGAGTCTTTGTAATTTGATTTTATTAAAATATATGGTTTTCATGCAATTTTWTATATRYATAAGTGTACATGTTCAATAAATTTCAAAATAAAATAAGTATTTCACCTTACATTTTCAACAAATGATATATGATAACATAATTGGCTTGACCTCAATACATTTTATTTACTTAAATTGAAATTTTATAAAATAATTTGAATTTCTAAATAATATTAAACTTTTTAACGGCCAACCTTTTTTAACCATCTATTTATAGTAGCCATGAAGCAAATTTTTAATGGCATAAGGTGGAAAGCCARTTGCCAACCATTTGGTCATTGCACATAGTTACCTTTCTTGGGTTCACAATTATTTTTTGGCAAAAAACAACAAATCAAAGAGTATTCTACAAATATTTTGATCRACTCATTTTTTAAGAAAAAAATTATATTGGTGATAAAGAGAAAAATTGCATAGCTTCCCATTGCAAACCCTAGGRGGACTCAGACATACACATTTGGATGCTAATATGGCTCTCTTAATTCCCTACATGATTCAAATGGCAATCCAAAAGTGTCTCTTTACATTGTTGAATAATGCACAAACCCTTTGCCAWGTTTGGAAGCCAYRTGATGTATTCATTGAATTCATGAGATGTTGACTTTTCAACCCAATTCCAACCCTTTGAACAAACTTTGTACAATTTCTACTACATTAGGATGCAAATAAGCTAATTTAGTATTTTCGGTTCACAACTAGGATGTGAATTGGGCTCTCATCCATATTGGTTTTGTATACTTTACGGTGGAAGCACCCATTACCACACATGTTCCTAATGATGGGCTTTAGACTCACCCAATTGTGTCTCTAGACTTTGGTGAATGTGTCTTCCAAACATTTTATTCAGATTGGTTGAGAGCTAATTGCTAACAACTAATTTTTGCAAAGTTCAAATTTGAATGCACCTATGAGACAATTTCAGTGATTTAGGAAGCAAGCGCTTTGAAAACTCATAGAAATTACATACAACATCCAAAAAATCTAATTTTTCTTTTGGAATATAAATAATTTTCACTTGCTAGTATTACAAAAATGTAATTTTCAGGAAAAGATGCCTCCAACTATGCTGAATTGCTTAAATTGACAGTTTTGGGTGCTTCCACCTCAGTACTTTGACCACAAACATGACAATCTAGTACTCTATACTTGAGTGACATTTATTAATACTTGTAGGAATAGTTAGTTGTCTCAACAGTCCATGATGGCATGACTTGTACCAATACGTACTGACAATTGACATGAAGTAGTGAGCTAATATGCATATTGTATTGCTTAGTGAGTATGTCAGTATGTGAAGTGTCATGTGTGACTCTCCATAAAGTATGTGATGTGATACCCTSAATGCATCTCATTGACACCATTGGTTTTGACAAAGTGACACCACCAAAGGCATTAATTTATAAACAACAATACTACATGGAAACATTTGGCAAATCAAAGTCTAGAGCAATTTGATTTATTGTTAGTTGTTTATAATTTAGAAAACGGAAGAAGACAAATTATAATATTATCCTACTTAGTGCTTGTCGATCGACTAGACAATCCTATAAGCGTGTTTTTTCTTAATAGTATTGTCTTTGTCACATTTGATACTGTACACAAAGATTTTCAATGTGCAATACTAGTGCAATAGGGAGCCAATAATCCAAATCTTAAAACCTTAAGTTAGATTGTCTCTTTGTTAGAGTGAGATCTCCGAACTAGTTGTAATCTTATATAGCCGGTAAGAAAACCATTGCTTTCACATCTCTTCTCCAAATGCCACAAATTAGAGCCCTTTCACTCGTTTTGGCATGAAGCTTTTTATTCATACCAAAAACGCATCATGTCACAGTGTGGTGTGAAAGGTATTGATTTCAAAGTTTTAATGAATTCAAAAAATTAGAAAACTATTTATATTTTTTATTTTGGCTATGGCAATGGCACAAGACATACTAGTRTTGTTGAAATCACAATGCATTTTGCTACTACAATTCACCTCCATYTGTCCATACCATGTGCCCAAACATGTAATCCTTTAAAAAATTCTTTATTTGCTATTTCAATTGTAATAATATGTTTTCATGAAAAAATCATTTGAATTCTAATATTTTATGTTTAAAAGGTTAATTTGTATGAAATTAATCCATTTGTCACTACGAGGATACATAAGACTAGGATTGAAATCAATAATATTTWTAGGTTGATTTGACACAACTAGCAGTCATACTAGACCAATCACTCCGAATAACATGAAAAGGACTCATACGGAAACAATTGTGTTCCTAATGTTTGGTTCTTCATGTATTTTKGGGTCTCAAATGGAAACCCYCTTTGACACTTCAAATTTTAATTTAGTTTAGTAACATGACTATTGGTAGTCATTTTAAGTAATTTTATCACTCTAAATTTTCATCATTCTTATTACTTGCTATCAAATGATTGCATTYGTACAAAATATTCAAAAATATACAACTTGACTACACTGAATGATATCCCTTGTAAGAGAGACTAGTATAAGTGATTCTTTTTTATGAATTTGAAAAACATTATCCAATATAAGCAACAACATTTGCATCTATATTCACTAGATGAACTTATGCCTATCTATTATTACTTAGACTAGTGTGCCCTATGCCCTTGCCACAACTAAGATTMAAATTAAAATAATTTTCAAATTTTTTTATCCATAAAAACTTTGAAATTATAGAACTTCCACCCRGTTGGTCCAAATCCCATGAAACAAAGCCTATGCACCCCTCCTTGTTGAGGGCTTCTTGGAGTTACCAAGAACATAGTTGGGAGATAYGCGGTCCAGAAGATCTCAATGTAACAAACAAACACAAACAAACAACCTATTTGAAAAGGATTCCTGAAATTAGACAATTTCATTGGGAATTCACTAGAAACTAGAGTGCCTTGTGTCCTTGCCACAACCCAAACTAAAATCAATATAATTTTTAAATTTTTTTATCCATAAAATCTTTGAAATTAAAGAACTTTGACTCTGTTGGTCCAAATGTTGTGAAATAAAGCYTGTGCACCCTCCTTGTTGAGGGCTTTACAAAGGTACCAAGAACGTGGTTAGAAAATACATGGTCTGGGAGATTTCAACATAACCAACCAAACAACAACCTATCTTAAAGTGTCATGAAATTTGTGCATATGAAAGATATTCCTTGTCCCCACATTCTATTAAAATTTCAGCCCAAAATATGCAAATCTTCAGTCACACATACTTGCCCAAAATTTCTATGTTGCCAAAAAATGCATGTTGGTCCTTTAGGGGTTAATTATACTATTCAAATGCTTATTCAAACAATTTTAAAATAGCTATTTCAAAAATGACTATTTTATAACTATACTTAATTGGGACCCGTTTAATCCTTTCCATCCAAAATTGGTGTCTAAAATGGAAGCCCACTAGACATGAGARTTTAGGCCTGATTTGAGACCCATCTATATTGAGCACTTTCAAAATTCATATTTTATTCATATGTTGAAGGTAGAAACACCCAAAAGCGTCCATGTTTCCATTCTTGTACCTTGGAGTGTCACTCAATGTGTCCCTAGATTTTGGTTAATGTGTCCTCCAAATGCTTAACTCTGATTAGTTGACGCATTTGAAGGACACATACTTAACTTTGATTTGCTAACTACAAATTTTTACAGATTTCAAATTGAGATTCACCTATGGAGCAATTCAGTGCTCTAAGGAGCTTGCACTTTGAAAAATCATAGAAATTACATACGACATCCAAATTTTTTTCCCAAAAAATATTCATGAATTTCTCTCTCTAATACTACAAAAATATTATTTAAAGAAAAAATACCTCCAACTATGCTGAATTGTTTATATTGATTGTTTTGGGTGTTTCTACCGTATCCCCCATATGCATGCAAACATGCTCGCTAAACCTTTTTTCTTATTCCCTCTCACCAAAACCCACAAAAATTCATTAGGGGAACGATTTTCAACGATTTTTGTCAAATTCAACAAAATAATGACCAAATAAACGCGACCAAAACAACAAAAAAATTGAGTTTTCTAGTTGTTACCCATGGGAACCATATTAAGGTAAAACATCCCATTGCAATGAGATGACCCATAGTGGACACCTAATGACCCCATGACAATTTTTTAGACCATTATTAATGTTTAACCTAACCCCCATGGAGTGATTAGTGACCTCATTAGGAGCACCCTACTTTTTRAGTGTAAACCWTTGTAGGAAGTGACTTTTCARGRCCTTYCWCATTARAAATTATTGTGACCACTTTAGGTGATTAAGATGAGMATATTGGATACAACTTTTGTTGGTTATGAAGTAGCCTATTGACTCTTTTGGACATATCACTTCATAAATTCATAACTAATTCATACTTTGTCTAAAAAATATAATTTCAGTTGCATACACTTGTCTTTACGTGGAATTTTTTTTGAAAATTTTCAGCAATGGCGTGAGGGCAGACTCCAAATTCTGCCCACAATGGTCTGTTTTACCTAAGGTGTAGTTCGTTTATCCAGCTTCCTGATTCTCTTCTCTTCTCTTCTCAGAACTGATTTGCTCTGATGAGTCTCCATCCCCACGGTCAACACTGACGGGCCCTGCATTGTTCAGTTTCTTTGCAGTGTAGATTTGACTGTCCTTCATTCTGCTGCGTGTGATAACTTAAGTTTACCGTGGCTAATTTCGTTCAACGACTCTCCTCCCGTCTATTTCTGATGCTCTCTGCCGTGGCAGTGTGGCAGAGTTCATTTCACCCTTTTCGTCGCTGCCGCTCCCGGCCGCAGTGTCCTCCAAGCTTCCGCTCCCGGCCGCAGTGTCCTCCAAGCTTGCTTCCCATCAGAATTCTCCGTGACCAATTCTGACATTTCTGGCAGTGGAGCAAAATTTCAGGTTTTGCCAATTAGCCTGGATGTAAAATTAGTGTCACTACAAAAAGTTGTTCTTATTTTTTTTTGGAGGGTAGGGGGGTCGGGGTCGGGGGTCGGTGAGTGGCAGGGTGGGACTGAAATCCGCCAGTACAATTCCGTAATATATCTGCATGCCCTGTATTATTCCAAATAGTGTAGTGTGACCCCCACTCACTCCTGTAGCTACAAGGACAAATCCAGTTCTGATGTTGAGTGAGCCAGGTTCCCTTCTTTTTCTTAAAGTTTTTTTTCAAGAAAATGTTCAAGAGCATCATCAGCATCAACGGAAAGTTGTTTTTCATCCAATCCGCAAGGGACCCCCCCGTTCCCCCGTTCCCCACGCATGTGGCATAGTGGCATGGCATGGCATGGCATGTCCAGATCTAGATCCCCCCAATATGGAGTCCTCCAGTGAGGACGCAGAAAGAAATTGAGTCATCAGTCAGAGGAAAAGGACTGAGCGGGTGGCGTGCCAGGCCACTGCCATGCACTTGCTTGCTTGCTTGGCTACGGGGCCTGCCTGCCATCAAAGCCTGAACTCAGGACCAACTGAGCAGGGGAAAGGATGGACGAAAGGACGAACGAACGGACGGACGGACGACATGCCGTGGGATGGGTGGGGCGGACGGTCCGGACACTCCACTGCATCCTCCTCTCTCGATAACGAGCAGGAACACAAGCTTACAGGGATTTGAGGGAAACAGCGTGAGTGGGAAGAGTGGGAAAGGAGGAACTAACTGGTAGGCATCCTGAAAGCCTCACAAATTGGTACTGTGCCTAACGTAGGAGGTCCTGAAATGGAGCGGGTTCTGAAATGGATCAGGCTTTGGAGGTACATTTTGCACTTTCCAATGTACAAGCAGTCTACATTGGAGGAGGTGGTCCATTTTAATGCCCATTGAAATGCACTTTTCTGCAACTTCAAAAATTCATAACTAATTCCACAAAGCTCCAAAARATATAAAACGACTTGGGTTAGATGCCAATTCCACTTGTTTTTCAAGGAAAATTTACTGAAAATTATTTCAAGCAGTTACACCTTGCCGAAATTCAGCTTCAACCTTTAGATGGGTCATTCATGGACCTCCTACCTTAGTTACTATTATAAGGTTGGTTAGATTTTTATATTGTCTTGTTTGCAAGTGAAAGGAAGTTCCAATGCACCAAAGAATGCAACATTTGGATACAATATGTAAAAGTTATGAAAGGTCAAAATTTGATTCTAAAAGCGTTTCTCCCACATAGGTACATAATTGAATTTGGAGATGTGCAGAGTGTGAAGAGGTCACTTTTAGGTTAGTGGTGTTTTTGAGTTACCTACCTTAAGGTAAACCAGCTGGAATTTGGAGTCTACCCTCATGTCATTGCTGAAATTTTTCAATTTTTTTTCAAGACAAAGATAAGTATATTTTTGAAACAAAATATAAATTAGTTATGAATTTTTGAAGTGATCAGCCCAAAAGAGTCAGTAGGCTACCTTATAACCAACAAATATATTATCCAATATGCTCATCTTAATCACCTAAAGTGGTCACAATAATTTCTAATGTGGAAGGCCCCCAAAAGTCACTTACTACAATGGTTTACACTCAAAAAGTAGGGTGCTCCTAATGAGATTACTAATCACTCCATGGGGGTCATGTTAGACATTGATTATGGTTTGAAAAACCGTCATGGGGGCATTAGGGGTCCACTGTGGGTCACCTAACCGCAATGGGATGTTCTACCTTAAAAGAAGGAGTTTGGCAGAGAGAAAAAAATAAGAGTTCAACATCTCTACTAGGGCTTTTGGGGGGCTATTTAGTGCAAGATTGCTCCATAAAAAAATAATTTGGCTTTAAAATAACAACAAATCATGAAGGTTTTTGCCAAAAAAGTTCAAACTAAAAAGAAAAAACATGGATGAAATTGCCAAATTGTGGATAAAAATAGAATTATGAATACATGATATGTATAGTGAGTGATATTTTCTAACGAGTGATATTTTCTATCCAATATGTGGATGAGTGTTTAAATTTTGAGCACCACCATAATGTCCGTTAATGTCTTATATTGCCACTTTGGCACTTCATAAAAAATGAAAAAAGAAAACCATGATCTCCCCTTGTTAGTTCAAAAGTTCACATTAGAAGGGGCACTTCCCACTATGACCAAAAGTTGAGTGTTTTTTTACCGTTGGACTTCCGTGTTTTGAAAATAAATCCAACGGAAAAAAAACACTCAATGGAGGAGTAAGTTTGTCAAGAATCATGATTGGTGGAAATCAATGGCCTCTCAACCTTTGACCATAGTGTGAAGTGGCCGTTATATCAAGGCAAGAAAGGTAATAATTTGGAAAGATAAGGAATGAGGGGTGAAGCTCCATTTTTGCACCAACTACATATATTTGGGCCTTCAAGGGCCACCTATAGCATACATCCGTATTATCAAGTGAATTTGCTACATGGGTACCTTGGAGAAGTATCTCCTTCACTAATTTTTTAAAGATTGAAGAAGTGAATGGTTGGAAAGCATTCATTAAAATTAGAAGGAAGCTATTCTAGCAAGAAATGAATTTTCCAAGATTTTTCAAATTTTGCTTGAATTATATTGGTAAAGCGTGGGTAGATCCATGATAAACCACATAGTGATGTGTCCCTTCACAAAGGGTAGTGTACTAGATGCTAAAGAGTTGCTCAAGTTGTTGTAATGAAAATATCTTGTAGGTAATGTCATTAGGTGGTTACCTTACAATTCTCTCAAGCTTTTAAGAGGAGCTTGATGGAAGTTGGAAGAGTATTTTATGCATCTAATGGCAATTGAAGCATTCCTTGCCTTCAAGGTGACCATTTTAGAAGAGTCTATTGGCATGAGTAGGTGCCATCCTACTTTCAACTTTCAACTTTTAACAAATTTATAGAATAATGTTTTGAATGTTACAAAATTAAAAAAGGATTTGGTTGGTTTCCTATTGAAGAAATTGACATTTATACCAACCCACCAAATGAAGCCTACTATATCCATGTAATGAAGCCTTTGTATCCATGTAAGGTGGGTACACCCAAAAGTGCCACTTTTTCTTCCACATTGCCTAATTTTTGAAATATTTATAAATTTAAAAATTCATTTTAAAGAATAACATTTCTGAGCTCAAAACTCTAGAAAGTTCATTCAATGATTATCATCAATTTGAAAAGACAAAGCAACCAAGATTACACATAGCAATCAAAAACAAATAAATATAAAAAATATAAAAAAAAGTAGATACAAACCAAAACAAGAAGAGTTTGGATAGACAAATATCAAAAAATCTAATAGCCAAGAGTGCCAAATCGACTATCTAGGGTGATTTGCCTGTCATCCAGGTTTTAAATACCTGGTTCTCCCCCCACTGCAAAAATCAGGAGCCGTTGGATGTAGGGAGAAAAATTTTCACTCCTCCTCAACAAAAAATCAGGAGCCATTGGATCTTAATACAAATTTAGATATGAGCACATGTACGAATACAGATACGTATATGGACGTCAAAATACATATATGGCAAAATATAAATTTATCCCATAATGTTTGCATCTCTCCACCCCCCTTGAAAATTACAAGAGGGGAGGGGGAGGGCTTGGGAGAGTGGGCTGAAAAAATAATTAATTTTAAAATTTTTAATTTTTAATTCACCCCATCTCCAAAAAAATAAAAAAATTTGGGAGGGGGGCATTAAAAACTAAAAAATTTAAAATTAATTTTTTTGTCATGGGGCATAGTTTGTCACTATACACTATACACCTAAAACTAGTGACAGATTGATAATGTAGGTGCATAGTGCTTTGGAATGTGGTTGTTTCTTTGTTTTTTAAGTAAAGCAACTTCACCTAAATGTGACTTGCTTGCAAAATTGTCCAATCTAGATCCTTGCTTAAAATTAAGTATTGTGAATAAGTGAGTCTAGGGTGGATTTTAGCTACACCTATTTTTAGCACTTTGAAAATTCATAGTTTCTTCATGTGCTGACCGAAAAATGCATATAAAAAGGATATAGAGTGTTCTTCTAATTTCCAACAAAACCAACAATAATTTAAATACTTTAATAATGTGAGCCAAACTCAAATGATTATTTGGTCAACATATGTTAGGTGCAATGACYCTAAAAGTTTGATACTAAGGGCCATTTTACACTAGGATTCAAGCTAAGAAATTCAAAAACTCTCATTGGTTTAGGTGAACTATTTCTAAGCTCTTTGCTGATAGGAATGCTCTAGATTATTATTTTCTTGGCTTGGTTTCCAATATAAAGTGRCCTTAAAATAAAGGAAGATGAAACCTTTTGCTCTACTATCCAATTATGTCGTATAAAGTGTTTCAACTCCTAAATGCCCAAGCCTTTCCAAGTATGTTTTCTTATCGAAAAAGAGCATGGGATAATATTTATCTCCAATGAAGTAAATTGTTTTTTTTTTCAAAACCTACCTAAATAGATGTTTAAAGAGTTAATTTATTAGTATGCATACTAGTTTTGGGTGTGAAAAATGTGTAGAAGTTGTGAGCTTATAACAAGAGAAATTTAAATATCTTAATTTTARTATGTTGCTCCTCCCCACAATGTTTGAGAAATTTGCATGTACTGTAAGAGTTTTGGGGGATGGAGGTGATGTGAGCATTCCAATTAGAAATTGTGTTAGCTCACTAAAATGCACTTTCAAAAACCTTAAGCTCCAATGAAGAGCTATCAAATTCATTACACAATCCACCTTGCAATTGTTAAAATGCAATTTTTTTTAAATAGCTAGAAATTGCAAATAACTCCAAATCACCACTTGCATGTTTAAATTTTCAACAATGAAAATCATGAAAACGCTTAGTCTTTCCATTGGGAGGATTTTCAAAGCAAATGGATATGTACAATTTTTTTGAATCTCTAATAAAGTGAAATTGGCATTTGGCAAGCTTTGCTCAAAGCTAGTAAATGAAGTAAAATTAGCAAGCTTTACTTTTCCAAGGACATTGAGTAGTTTTTGGACATGAATATACTCAATGCATTGCACAATGAAATATTTTGAATGTATGCTACTCAAACTTCTCAATGTACCCCAAAATAGCTGATATAGTAAATGGTTAGCAAACCATATTCATATAGTCAAATGGATAAATTTGATTCTTTTGCAGTATTATAAAGTTTTTAAATGATAAATCTAAATCATTGGATTAAGTTCTAATCATATATACTATTTTCTAATGCTACATGAAGTGTTGTTTCAAACAAATGACAATGTAGTATATTCTAGTATTTTAGGCTATTATTCCTCAAATTTGATCATGAACTCTAAATCAATCATAGTTTGTTTGAATAAAACTAACAAAACTAAGTATATCAAATCTAATTTGTACTTGAAATAAATATTCATTGCAATTTGATACTGAAAGCCTACAACTGTATTTCAAAAATACATGATGACTCCAAAATAGAGTTTAYGCCATGATGTTCTACACTTTGATAAATATGTGTTAAAATAATTAGACTTTTGAACATATTTTGCAATTGATATGAGTTCTTTTTCAATATTTCTTCAAAAATTGAAAAAWAATTGAAATCTTCACAAACAAATCTAACATATAGAGTATGTGATTGCATTTATGAAGTTCAAATAAAATAAATTCATTAATAATTGTGAAATTCAACATAGAAAGTGAAAGATTTTTAAGTTTGAATACAAGGTCACAAGTTCAGTCCATTCATATTGACTTCAAGCATTGGTAAACATGTCCATATATAATATATAACATTATTCAAGAAATGATCTAGGAGTGTCATTAATTTCTAAATGCCAAATGAATGGACATTATTGGATGTACAAGGCATCTACCTCTCTTCAAATGTTGATGAAGTTTTTGGGACATGTATTATACTTTATATAAATAAATAAATAAACAAAAGTTTGAGTTTTTTTTTGTTTAAGAAACTCACTATACATAACGGTGTATGGAATAATCTGAATGATCTGAATAAAATTGATGATGTTCATGTTATGCTATGTTGATAGCCTCATAGATTTAACCGATCATACCAAAATTAAAATGCTAAAAATATAAATTGCTTTTTTGTTGCATTTTCAAGTTAGCCTCTAAAAGTCCTTGGTATATAACATTGTTCAGTATGAGTGAGGCATGGGGCAGTTTCACATTCTTAATAAAAAAAAACTATTGACGCTAAAATCATACGATACTGTTGCTTGAAAAAATCCTTAATTCCGAAATTGTGGTATTACACCTCTTTTGCCAAAACACTTCAGCAATGAACAAAACTACTGTCTTTTTGTATGAATTCAACAAGAGGATCTTACAATAGCATTGTGTAACAATGTGTGAAAAAAAAATTCAAACACTTTGACAATGAATAGTAGATTGTAAGATAGTAGCTTTCAAAGTGAAAATGGAAGATTTTTGGCCATTTGCTTTACTAGATTTTTTGACTTTGATCCCCATGATTTAAATTTTTAACATTATAGGCTTTTGAGGTTTAATCTTTCATTGCGGTTTATTGAATTGAAACTCTAGGAAGAAAACTTCAGGGGTTTTCTTAAAAATTTTAATCATTAAGAAAATTATTAAGTAGTAGATGGGAGGGTGATTTAAACTTTTAATAGTTCTAAAATGAAACTAAAACATATCAATCTTTATGGTGAGATTGTTGTAGCAAGTAACCTACACTATTTAAACTTGTTTGTTTTGAAAATTGTGAAAATTGAGTGTAGAAAAATCCTACACATGATTTTTTATGGAGGTGCCTAAATTGCCTACAAAATGCAAGTCTTCAAACTTTTTATATCACTAAAGTATCCAAATGGAGTGAATCAAAGTTTTTTACATAGACAATATATAATCTATGAGATTAATTAATTAATTTTAATATTTGAAGGGAGGTTCATTGCCTACACTTGAGCATTTTGTGCTTAGGAAGGCATCACTTGTTCTACAAGGCACCAAATTAAATCAAATCTATATTCCCAAAAATTCAATACATACCCTTTCTTTTGAAAAACATTTACAAAATACCACTATAAAATACGAAATCATAGGAACTTGCATAAAACCCTTAAAAAATCATTCCAAGACTTTCAACCTTTAGGAGTCAACTTCTAAACACCTTGACATCCATCTTTTGGATGAAAAACTAAAGGCTTCATCCAAATTTTTCATCCAAATGTTTTATCGAAATGATAAGGATAAGGTAAATAATATATTCATTCACAAATATAAGCAAAATTTATATAAAATTTTGAAAACAAGATTTAGATTTCAAATGGTTTAATTCAAGTTGTAGATTTCAAATGGATTAATTCAAGTTGTAGATTTTGAGATTTGACTTTTGACTTGTTTGCATGCTCTGACAAAATTTGTGGATGCATATTTTTGTTGCAAATGCAAAAATATAATTTAAGAGCATATGTTAGTTCCAAAGTATTTTCTATATATTCCAAATGATCTTGAAATTTTTCAAGCATGTAGCCAACTTGCTTCGAAGGATGAATCCAAAAATGCACCACCAATGCGGACATCCTTTTCATACAAGGAAGTGTGACCTTGTGAATTGCAACTGTCTTGTTTTTTCGCAGGACCCATATAAGGATTTTTGTCAACTCAAATGCTAATATATTGCAAACTACATGGCGGAAATTTTTGAAATTTTTTCGACATATTCTCAAACCAACATACTACACAGTCCTATGGTTAAATGTGTCCAAAAATATTTTTTCTTTCTAAAATTTGGTACTTGTATCAAAATTGGTAGTTTTGGAGCATTTGCGGTGAACTTTGCAAGAAACATTGTCAAAAACCTTCAAGGGATACACATAGCAATTAATTTTTCTTTACAACTTATTTAATTATTTAATTTCCCTGTCTATTTTATCTAGCTTGAATACAGCAATCCCATGTTTGGATTCTAAAACAAGTTGTTCTGGTGAATTTTTCCATATTTCTCAAGGTTTCACTCTTTTTACAGGGCTCATGGTAAGGCAAGTTCTAAAATTCTTTTGCAAAGTGAATTCAAGTTCAAATGTTTGGTGTGTTAATTCTTAACTTGGGCATCTACATTATTCTAAAATAAGTAACCTAAATTCCATATCCAGATATTCTCCAGTTTTTCTTGAAGTTTGAAGTTGAGATATCCAGTGGGAAAAAAAAAGTGTATACTTTGATCACAGATGCTGTCTCACAAATGGTAAAGAATTTGAAATCAAAACTTTTTGTATGCATTCTAAGGTGGGTACACCCAAAATCGCGAGAAATTGGTGTTGTACCTAGTTACTATTATTAAGCTGGTCATATTTTCATATTCTTTTGTTGGCAAGTGAAAGGAGGTTTCAATCACTACAAGTGAAAGGGGTGTTTTAAGTATAGTCCTAGAGATAAAATTTTAAGTAATGACCTTTTTAGGAGATTTTCAATAAGAAATACATGTCCTAGTAATATTTTACTAGAAAGACACACATTTCTTATTGAAAATCTCCTAAAAAGGTCATTTCTTAAAATCTTATCTCTAGGACCATACTTAAAACACCCCTTTCTCTTGTAGTGAATGCACCAAAGACTATGATATTTGGATACTATATGCAGAAGTTTGAAGGGTCAAAGTTAACCCCTACAGGACCAAAGTCTCTATGAGGGACACTTGGGATTTTGGGCATGCTTGTGTGACCTCAATTTTTGACACTGTTTTTTGAAACTTTATTTGAAGGTAGGAAATCACATTAGCTTTCTGAAAATCTAATTTTTATTTCAATTAGTGCCTGGGAGCAAAAGTTATGCCATCCTATGTACAAAAAGAAGTTCGTTGGACAGAACAAAAAAAAGACAAAAAAAAAAGAATTTTTGGAATTTTTAATTTTTCTCTCAAAGATTATGTTTTTGTTTACATTTGAAGCATTGATTCATTCTATTTGGACTAATATTGAGAAAGTTATGGACAATCTTGTTTTGGGAGAAATCTAAGTATGTTCTTGAAAAAAAACTTGTAGGATTCATTCTTTAATGAGATTCTTACTATGTTTCAATTTTTCTTTTTGCTTAGAGTTAATTTTGTTTGCAAGAACAATCTCACCATTGGTGTTTCAATTCCATCTTAGAGCTATTAACAATTTAGTGTTTTGCTCAATCTTGGACCTACTTCTACTTAACAATTTTTTAAAGATTGAAAATCGAATGTTTTTCTTTCAAATTTTTTTTCCTTGATTCTCAACTCAAATGCCCAACATAAAAAACTTTAAAATCAAGGTTTGTAGTGCAAAAGCTTTCCACAAATGGTGTTCAAAGTCATCAGAAATTGCAAACGAGAGTATAAGAAAAAATTTGGTTTCAACTTTGAATGCTCATATATTTTAATCTATACGGTCAAACTTCATGAAATTTTGACCACATGCTTTGAGACATTGTGAAAAATGACAACTATAATTGTAGGCACTTAATTTCATCCTCATATAAGGTAGGCACCTCCCAAATTGCCCCCGATCTAAAACCGCCATCTTCAGACTATGTATCATCCCAAAAATCATGTATGTACCTATGTAGAAGAAACGCTTCTAGAGTTTAACCCCTATAAGACCAAGGCATTTTCTGGCTCAAAAACCACTCAAAACTGCCATGTGAGCTGTGTTCATCCAAAGAACCAAACTAAACATTATTTTGCAAATCTAATCGTAGGATCTCATAATTCACTTGACAATGTCTTCATCCATCTTGATACTCACCATGGATGGCCTTTGAAGTTATGTGAATGAATAGTCAGAATTAATTTTAATTATGTAAAATCTTTACAAATTCCATAATTACTCACAAAACTAAAACTCCTCAAAACTTTTATCTCATTAATCAAACTCGAATGATTTAAAGCTTCCCATTTATATATGAATGCAAAAAAAACAATTTCAATTTTCAATTTTTTCTTAAAAATTGATTTTTTAAGAAGTTTTTTTATCGACCCGGGCTCCCCAAAGATCAAAGATAATCACATGTCATGCAATACCTTTTTGACCATGTAGTCAATAGTTATGAAAATTGTTGCACTTTAGAATACTTTTCAAGCACATTGAAATACAATAATCCCAACAGTTTGATTTTCCCATAAAAAAAACTTAACCTTGTCAAAAATAAAATTCTGAAAATTGCATTAAGTAAATAGTTCTATAAGTTATTTTTTCAAGAAGATGCTCATAGTGCCCAAAAAACAAGATTTTTCATAACTTTCACATCACTAATTCAAATGGAATGAATCAACACTTCACATTTAGACAAAAATATTATCTACAAGAGAAAAAATCAAAAAATTAATTTCAAGTTTTTGTGGACTAGTTTTTCTACCTTGTGACATGAAAATTATGCTTAAAATATGGCATAACTT
This sequence comes from Pleurozium schreberi, assembly GCA_006891605.1. NCBI lineage: Eukaryota > Viridiplantae > Streptophyta > Bryopsida > Hypnales > Hylocomiaceae > Pleurozium > Pleurozium schreberi. The sequence continues at coordinate 131,500 of VACF01001966.1, forward strand.
TTGCTCCTTGGCACCAATTGAACTGAAAGTTATATTCCCACATAGCGAATAAGTTTTTCTAATTATCAGAAAGTTTCAAAGAATTTCACTAAATATTGAGGCCATAGAAACCCGCCTAGAATCCATTTTGTCCCCAAGCGGACAATGGTCCTTTAGTGGTTAAAGTGTTGTGATTTCTATTACTAATAATTGTTTGTGTTTGTAAAATGCCCGTGGTTTGGATATGCGGTGAAATGGGCTTGAGAGAATGTGTGGAATTGAGCACCTATTTTCATGAAGAACCAATGGCTACTTCAAAGTTATCCGATGGGATTGGGAAAAAGAAGCTCATTGCATAAATCTATAAAATTTCTATTTTGAGTAAAACAATTACATTTCATTTGTTTGACTCAAATTCAAAATAGTATCTTTATGGATTCAAATCAAGAATAAATTGTAAGAAATGGCCAAAATAGACTATTAGGGTGATTCATGGATTAAGCATCTTCTTCTTTAGATAAGTCAATAATACAATAATAAGGGAATTTGTAATATTATTCCAACCAAAAATGTACTCAAGCAACTTCTAAAACAAATTGGATGAAAAAAAGTTCTTTCCATCCTACAATAGTACAATCTTAGTTGGAGTCATCTRTTGGACACATAGTTATTGTTCTAGGATTAACCATAGGACACTATTGACCTAAAAGGTCCAATTGATGACTTTACTATTAGTTGTCAAAACATATAATGGACCTATTGGTCTAATATTTAAAGTATTGTTTTAACTATCTTGGTCTTTGGAGTTACATCCTTTTGAATTTAATCCCTAAAAGATGTAATCTGTGATCGTGTAAGGAAGGCAACTTATTTCCAATCACCCCCCATTTCCAATCTATAGATTGTTGTCTTTCCATGAAGTTATGGAATAGTCTCGAGAGTAGTTGTGGCTCATTATGATTCATTGCAAGGCTCTCAATATTGCAATCAACCCTTGGTCAATTTTGCAATTAGCTTATTGTCAAAAATAGAAAGGTCTATATCACCATTATAGGTTCAAGAGAATCTTCCACTAAAAAATTCATAGTAATTTTGTTTATGTAATCAAATTTTGGAAAAACATGCAATCCTTTCAAACTCTATTGTTGTGCATGGGAAAAATTCCACATTCAAAAAACTTGTGCTCCAAATATGCATAACTGCTTATTTGATCACAAATGGATTTCCTCCCTTAGTCAAACTTGAAAGTCCTTCATTCTATATACTTCATTTATTTGTTATTCATGAATGAAATATTTTGGTTTCATTTTTCAAAAGGAATTTTATATCCAATATTTGTCATAAAATTATCAAATTTTTGGGTGAAAATTTCAAATTACCATGAATTTTTGAAGAAATAATGAAGATAATTCATATTAAATACCAATCATGTTCTAAAACCCTAAAATTTTCAAGAAAGAAGTACATTCTATTGTAAAACGTTGTAGTGTCAAAAAATACCATGTCACTATATTTAGAAATGTGATTATGAGTCCTCAACTTTAAACTTCACTAAAATGCTTATTTTAAGGAATTCTTCGAGATTTCCAACTGAAGTAGGAATTGCACTTCAAAAGCTTCATTTTATTAGTTCTATTCAAAAGCAAAAGATTTAAATTTTGAATGTCAAAGTCTAGGTCTTGTGGGGGAAAAGCTCAAAGTATTGAAACACATTGGATAGTGAGCCATTTTTTTGATAAACTACCCAATATAAAATAAAAAATCAACTAAAATGTCTTGGACTTAACTTATAAAAACAAAGAATACATCTATTGGTCCAATAATCGGAGTATTTTGGTGACTACCTTGGTCATAGCAGCTGCATCCTTCCAGGATTAGGACCTAATTAAAGTCCCCTGTGCACCGGTCCAAATCAATCCAATTGCAAATGAGGAAGGATATGAAAATCCAGATTKCTTTTTCTTGCGGCATCAGGATTATCCCCCAGACCATGCATGACATTAATAAATCCTGCAGACACCCACCGCAAGCAAGTGTTCACACAATCAATTCCCAGCACCAACTAAACTGCTTGAAACACATTCTCATTTACATAATAGTAATGGMAAATACTTCAAGTATGGCTGAAAACAAGCACAAGTAAAGCGCAAAACGTGAGCACCAAACTTTCGACTTTGATGCACAAATAAAGAATAAATGAAGAGTGATGATTTGACATATTTTGCTTATAAGACATTGTCATCTTTCTCTCTTTGGATTTGCACTCAGAAGTCTTTACTGCCGCACCCTAGAAACCAAGTATGCGTGATCTTAAGGAGATCATCTCAAGCAGCAGCGGCAAGAAAAAGAACTACAGGGGGAGTTGCGGTACCAATTGCATTTGCTGCTGGAGGAGCTGCGGCAGCCGCGGGCAATGCAAGTGGAGCAGCGGCAGGTGGACGGACTGCGAGGGGAGCTGCGGCAGCCGCTGGGACTAAGGGCCGACGATTATTTCTTCCAGCAAGTTTAATAATWACAGCAATCATGAAAATCCCAGCTACAAATGTCCATGCCGCTAGCTGTAGAATGCAGAGAAAATAGTTTAGAAGAATCAGCATGACACTGTACGCACGACTTGAATGATCTGCTATCAACAATGAAAAAATACCAGAGAGTTATTCACCAAATTCACCAATGGAAGAAACAGTGGTGATAATTGTACCTGAACATTATAAGGTAGGCCCACCGGCTGATCCGGACGTTCCAGATCGCTGCATAAGCATCGTATAGGAATGTCAGATTTTCAGACATACTAATCCAGTAGAGTTGATTTAAAGAACACGTGAGTTCTTGAATCTTGCCATAWAGGGWAAAYRTCGGCAGCTAGTAAGACTTATATACAGGCGAAAAATTAGAATTGATTTCAGTATCGGCATGAAGAGCTTGATAAGAAATCAGAGTTTATGTACAATGTACAAGTCGGTTTACAGTACCCACCCCTCCTCAGTGTCGTCCTGAGCATTGACACCACTCTTCTCGAAAGTACTCAAGTAGAGTAAGACGAGCTGTCAACAACAGAATGGTCGGTCAGAACGATGACAAGAGGGGTCAACATATCCAGCTAAAATAGAACTTACGGAACATAGATATTTGCAATGCTCGAGATAAATAAAACACTCAAGGACTCCTGAAATTCAATAAAAACTGAGAACCATGAAAAAAGACRCATACGAAGCTAAYACATACACTCAATGGTTCAGATTCTAACCAGTCCTTTAAGAACAGTCTGCGTAACAGGATTGTAGGTAGCCGTAGTACCTGAGGTCACGAAGTAATGGTTAGTGCAAAGAGAGAGTACTAACTGTGTACTATTTGTCCTAATTATTGTGCACTATTTGAATGTGTACTTTACGCAATATATAGCCATGTTCACCCATAGAAACAGTCTAAATGAACCTAGCTATAACCTGTATGTTCATGAAGCAATAGGCAATGACAGGTAACTATGCACTTGCCTTCCTGTCTTGAGTCAAGGGTAATCACAGTGACGATAATCAGCCCAAAGGCCTCGTCAAGAAGATCAGCTTCCTCAAGTATCTGCACATTGCAAGCATAATATCCACGTCAGTGAAGGCCCGACTCACCTATGGTCCAAAGAACAATACACAAGTAATAAATGCAGGATGTAACTTGATATGTAATTACTCAAATGAACCAAGATCATGTTTTTTCGATTCTGATCTCCTCCAATTACCTTGAAGGTCACGAGGAAGGTCAGCACGATTTGGAGAGTGGACAATGTAAGATGATCATTGAAGACGTCACCCACCTTAAAGGAAAATCCCTGAAATATTACAGACGAACACACAGTTCGATCAGAATATGTTCGATTGAACTTTCATTACCGACATTTTCAGATTATCTGTCCGATGAACTATTGGATTAAAGAGTGAGACATCCCACAATATCAGCAACATTGGATCGACCCTTGTTACCAGTAACGCACCTCTCCATTCTTGGTCTCCGAGGTCCTGACCTTTACCTTTTTCTTGGGCGCCTCTTGAACAAGAGCATTTGGATGAACCATCCATTAAAGAAGTACAAACCAAAATTAATTACACTCTTACATAATCAATAGATGATTCTTTGACCATCACTTGTCCATATTAGAGCCTCCTACAGGATGGTTTGAAGAAGAGGGTCGCTTTTAGAGCACACCTATAATAATGAAAACCAAGATGAATTACTTATTTGGTGGGTTTCAGGTGTAGTTTCCTGGAGGGTAGTGAAGTGAGAGGAAGGAGTCTCGCAACTGAACTGAACTTGTCTTTTGCACGAGAAAAATTTGCAAACATTCAAACAAAAAGAGCTGTGGATCTGACTTGCCGACGAAGAATGACACTTGGGGCCTCCTGCCATGTGAGTCAGGCCGGTGCAGCTTCTCCGGGGAGCTTCTGTGCAAATTTCAGAATTGTCCTGCTATGTGGATCGGTTGGGTGGAGGAAAGAGCGACTGAAAATGGAACACGTGGTGGATTCCCTTCAAGTTGACCAATCTCCACCACTCTCCACCAATGGGCTTGTCCACTAATATCGGTGAAGCTTGCAACCCGACTTCTCCGCTCACCGAAGCCGGCAAGAGAATCGGTAGTCACTTCTTGTCATTTAGTGCTTTTTCCACCGGACCGATGTACATGGCAGGAGGCCCTTGGTATGGACGGATCTGCAACGGATATTGTCGATGGACGACAAACAACGGAATTTCTAAATTTAGCTGTTGCTCCAACGTGGTGGTCGATTAATTTTGGATTTTTTCATTCTATTGAAAATAAATGTGTTCCTTTTTCTAAATATTCTCAGAAAAATAATTTTTTAATATAATTTTGAATTAGCAACAATGAAGTTTTTTCAAAATTTTCAGCAATAATTGTATAGTTTTAAAAAATTAGACATATTCCTATTTTTTCCTACACTAAATAGTGAAATTAGGTTGCCTTTACAATTAGGTTGCCATACCCCAAGAAAGTTACTCTACAAACCATCAAAGTCAATAAATATTTCTACAAATACTTCCATATGTACACATGAAGGTTCATAAGTTCTCAACTACATCAATAACTAATTAATTCAAGAGTAATGCATTCTCTACAATAACAATAAATATGTTCATCTAGTGTGGAATGTCAAGAAATTAGTGAGGGGCACCTTACCTAATTTCACTATTTAGTGGTTATTTACGAAACTGACCTACACGAACTGTAGGTATATCATTTTGATTAGTGATAGACTGAACGAAAAAGGAATTGGACGAACGAAGCTTCAATGTCAATCTGTACGTTTGTGTCTGTACGTTTGTGTCTGTACGTTGTCTGTACGTCGGTATCAATGCGCTTTGCAAGCTCTGTCGAAACGCCAAGGAACGTAACTTCGTTGACGCGGTCGTCGAGGTTTAGTTTTCTATTAATTTTTTGACACAAAGAGAAACATTATTTAGCCCCTAATAAGCGCAGCTTTCCATGTGCTAGTAAAGTCGGCAACTGAAGATGGGGTTCTTGGTCAACAATACAGTTCCAGAGATCAAAGTTAACCAAGATGCGGTCCGTAGAGAGACTGAATATTTGCAGAAGCATGCCATTGTGGCCTGCTTCGTGGGGGTAGGCAGCCACCCAAATCTATTGCTTTGTGGATACGGAGTCTCCAAACTGTGGTAGGTGATTAGGTTGGATTAGGTCGCGATTTGGGACGTGGCTTCTTCCAAGTGCTTAGCAAGCAACCGATCACCACCCAAAAACTTTTGATGCTCACTCCTCATAGATCCCGTTGGAGCACATGCATCATGCAAGTATGGACACCAAGTTTCAATGCGACGCGACCGATCGGACTCGAAGTGCCCACATGGATGACTGTGAAAGATGTGCTCAGGGAATTCGTGGGGAGTGGTGACTGAGATTGCTGACGGTTTGGGAGAAGTGTTAGGAGCGGACAAAAGAAATCAACACACAACCGATCAAAGATTTTTCATTGGCCTAACCTCAAGGTCGGGATGGAAAACGCAAGTGGCTGTTACTAACAATATCACGGGAAAGACAACAATAATCACTATTGACTATTGTAATCTTTCCATTCGATGCACCGCTATTGCTTCTCCATTGAGCATCAATTGATGCCATTATTGTCAAGTACTGCTTCGGCGCCCCCAGGAGAGCCAAAGAGTTGGATCCAAACCCAAACAAGATTAATTTGTAACCTACGCCCAATGATTCAAGAGGTCAAGCAAGCACCCCCTTCCCAACATTCAACCGAGAATCTCCCTGGCCCTCTTCCAATAGTGCATGGCCA
>VACF01001967.1:0-50425 GCA_006891605.1 Pleurozium schreberi
TTGTTTTCACCAAAAGTGCGCCATTTTTAGTACAAGTAGCAATTTTTGAAAAAAATTAAAAAGAAAAAAACAACTTGTTTTTGACAGATGTAACCGTAGGATCTTGTAGTATGCTAACTTGAGAACATGTGGAAAAAACTTCAAAAATTTCCACCGCATGGATTGCAAGATATAAGCATTTAGACTCAATAAGATCATTTTTTTGGCCTTGCAAAAAACAAGGCAGTTGCACTTCTCAAGCTCACTTTTTTATGAAAAATCGTTCAAAATAGTGGTGCTTCTTTGGATTCTTTTTCCTAGACAAGTTGGCCACATACTTGAAAAAATTTAGATCATTTGGAATTGTACAACATATACGAAAAAAATAGTAAGTACACAATAGTAAATAATGATTCAAAATACTAAATTTGTTAAGAATTTACTTATGGAATTGAAAAATGCCAATTCCAATGGTTGCAATGTTGTAATAATCAATCTACATCTCCACCTTCTGTTAAAATGTGGGTCAAAAATTTGAAAATCTTCACTCACACATACCTGCCCAAAATTTCTATGTAGCCCAAAATACATGTTGGTCCTTTAGGGGTTAAGAAAAGGCCTTGGTCCTTGAGGGGGCAACTTCCCACCATCTAACACTCGGCGGTCTACAATCTACAACCCGCCTTTTGCCGCAGGTAATAGATCCATCTTTTAAAGATTAAGGTCTTTAATGTTGTATTTTTTTGAAACAAATGAAACGAAATTTCATTGCAAAGAGAAAATATAATCCACCCAACCAGAGGTGGCCTAGCAACACAAKAAACAAGCAAGACAACAACAAGGGCAACAACAACCAAGAAGAGACAAGGGAGGCAAGCAAAGCACAGAGAAGGCCTTGAGGCCTTTGCGACTAGCTAGCAACCTGCCAAGCTCAACCAGAAACCCGTCCTACGCTCAAGGTTGTTGAAAAACGAAGCCCTCCCACGGGCCGAAGAAGATTGTTTGCCCTTCAAGTAACTTCAAAAAATCTTTCTTCCTATCCCTTCGCTTGATAAAGTTGTCCAAGCTCTTGCGTTGCTTCTACACCAATCTCGGCTGCTTCCTAGTAACTGATAACCACTCATTGCGCCCTTAATCAAGCAAACCATTCCAAATAATTTGCATCAACTTCTCGGGGGACCAAGTTTTGTCATTGAAAACAAGGTCATTCAGTTGGATACATAAGGTTCAGAGCACTGTAGTTCAAATTTCACCCCAAATTTTCTTGATAAGATTAAACTTTCTAGAAATCTCAACCGAGAAGATACCTTGATGCCATGATAGAGGCTGCCATGGCCTTTTTGCCTCTTGCCCCCCCAAAAAGGACTTGAGAATATGAGTGACCAATTGTCAGACAAACTACATAGCATGACATTTTTCAAAATGGTGCAAAACAATCYCTTCTGAGTGACAAGGACAAATAAGGCATCTAGTGTCAATTGTCATGTCAATTTTCTCCCGCCAGTAAATAGTGGTGACGGCTCTATGCGAAATCAGCCAAAGAAGACTTGCTTCTTTTCCAAACCTCTCTTATGACCAAACAATTTTCCACCTGAGGCAGAAGTTCTTTGGAAAGGCTCTACCCTATTTCCTTGAGACCAAGTTATGCACTTTGTGGTCTTTTAGGAAAATGGTGCAACTTTTAAAGATGAAGCAAGTGAAGTAGTCAAGGCTTGGAGACCACTTTCCCCTAGCATGGGGTTGAAAACGGCTAAGCTTGAGCCTTAACATCACATGCAAATTGGACGTACCCGACTCACAGGCCTTGTCAACCCATTTGCCTATTAAAGCCAATAATGGGTCCTTGCAGTTAATCATGCCTTTGCCCTCTTCATCTTTAGTTTGTAGCATTAGATCCATGTGACTTTGAACTGCACCCTACATTGCGCTCTTGACCACCAATAGTTTTGGATAGTTTTTTCTAACTTAGCCTTCGCATTCTAATGCTACAATAATGTCGTATTCTACGTATTCAATCAAGTTACAGGGATTTTTACACAAAATGAAGCGCGGGGTTGTATGTCCTTTGATCCAGACAAGGACATATATTGCAACCGGCTACAGAGGTGGTGCCAAGAAATTGGAGTTGCCGAGGGGAGTTTCGGAAAGAAGAACATTGCCGGTACTTGTAGTACCGCAATGTTGCCAAAATTATGGGGAGGCAAGAGAGGAGAGAATTTCCTGATTTTGTCCGGGAGCTTTTGAACGCGTACATATTTCCAAGTCCAAACAACTACCACCATGAAGTTGGGTACAAGGGCCAGGCAGGAAGTTGCATGCCAATCGTGTTGACTCCAGAGTTGATCGATGGTTTTGCTGAACTCAGCACCACCAGCACCTTCTTCGGAGAGAAGGGTGGTCAAAGACATGCAAGGAAACAACTTCTTTCCCAAACAGATGCAAGTAAGTTATTCTCGAATGTCCTTTGATTTTGCATTCCCAACATAAATTAGGGTATAATGTAAGAATTCTACAGTAGTAATATGAAGTACGTGCATTAAGTCTTAGAAGGCAGGGAGTTGTTGAGCATATCTAGAGCGACTTCATTACATGATGCACTTAAAGCAGCAAAGGACTTTATCAACAGAGTATCTATATCTTTAAATGTGCATTATTATAAAAGCTCCCCAATACCTCTTTGTTTCTATTTATCATGTTTGCATTTGTTTGAACTTGAATCCTTGCTGAAAGAAATTCAAACACATCCTATATCAGACCTCTGGTAGTTTTCTGATCGATGTTAGTATGCTCAGGCATGCAAGTACTGTTTTTTCAAGAGTCTCATGTAATCCTACCATTGGAGCTCAAATTTTGACATCGGGAGTGTTTCTTGAACATGAGCAAGTAGTAGTCAAATTTGTTTACATCAATATCGGATCTGCAGTTGCTTCATACTTGCATGCGGCTTCTCTTGTAGTAGTGAGGGACTCCCTATTACTTCCAATAAAATATAAAACTATACACAATTCTTCTTTTTTACGAGTCCTTTTGTTTTAGCCTTACTGAGAGGAGTTATGTGTTCGACACACAAGCAGTTAGCTAGGGTCACAAGTAGTTACGGTGGATTCCATGAATCGAGCACTTGGATTGTGCAAAAGTGTATTTAAAATTTGTGAGCAAACAAGTGCTTGTCCAAGAAATGACATCTTTGGATCTGCTAGCAAAGCCATCCAAGTCATGTGAAATTGGTGAGCAACGTTTTTTGGATGAGCCCGACCCTTGTGATTGGTGGGCATGAACCGAAGTCACCATCATTCGTGGTTGCAAGACTTCTGGAGACGATTAAAAATCACCGGGAAACTTGTACTCCCTTGTCAATTCGTCCTCTGACCTTGTTTGTACTACATGTGTTTTACGCCTCGTGCTATAGAAAAAGAAGAGTTTCCAGGGAATATGTCGTAGAAAGCTGAGACTGAACTTGTGCCCATACAAATAATTCTCTGCAAACAACGCTTTGGAAATCTTGTGTGCCGTTTGGCAAAGAACATGAAGAAGATCCCACAAGTGCCTACAAAAAATTTCAGATCACATTGAAGAGTCATRCTGTGGTTACTGTCCATGCATACAAAAACAACAACTTGGTATTCTCATAGTATGTCACTGTACAATATCTTTTAAGGGTTAAGGTTTGATTTATCTTCTTGGTGCTCCACAAAGTTTCAATCTTCTCCTAAAATCCATCTTCAATTTTGGAAGAGGCATAAGAGCAATTCCTCCCATAGCATGCAACGGACTCTGGTATTGTTCGACGCATAGACGTTTAGGATAGGAATGGAATTCGTACCCACTGCGCCCTTTCACACGGTGAATATCCGTAATCTGAAGCTAAGTGAGCAATTTGAGGCCCAAGCCACATGCACACCCCTTTCTTCCCAGCAATGTTTTTTTTTTAAATTATAAAGGAATCTTTATCTGGGCTCCACATTATAAGAAAGTGGTGAAGGATAGGCAAGCAAGGCCATATTCTTTTGGTGCAAAATTTGGCTCCAAGTATGAGATAACTCTGACTTCTACAACATCAAGATAAAAAAGGAAAATTCATCTTAGGCAATTTCTATGTGCAGACTGGTGCAGTTTGGGTGACAAGAATTTTCAATGATAGCAACATAAGGCAACAAGATTTTACTAGTGGTGTGAAATGGGCAACAATACAATTTGGGGCAATCCAATTTAGGCTTTCAATACTATGTAAAAAAACTTAAATTTTGTTCTACAAACTTACAAATGAGAACCTTCCATTTATACAAACATTAATGCAGAGGTTGCAATGGGGGTAAATAGATTCCTATGCTAATTAAAATCTACCTAATGCTAAACAAGTGCAGTTAACTTGAAACTACGCCTTTGTCCTACAAAAGCAAGGAAAAGACCTGCACACACATACAAACACTCCAATGTCCAAGTCGAAATACAATCAAATTTAGAACTTTGAATGAACTGATAATTGGGAGAACACCTGTACACACGGTCAAATACTCCGATGCCCAAGTCAAAACTTGCAAAAGAGAAAAAGAGCATTCAACTTGCATACACTTGAAACCACTTTGACCCCCAACTTAGAAAATAATCACATTACACTTTTACAAATTCAGTAGCCTACAAGAACATTCAACACGCATATCATTTGATTCAGATACATTGCAAACTTTAACTTAAAAGCTAGAGGTCACCAAAAGGAAATCACTTTGCCTAAACAATCAACAAAACAAAGAAGTTCATGCACATTTGTTCCAGGAATACAACTCATAAATGAAATCAAGTATCCTCCTGCACAAGAGTGCATGAACATGACATGGCTGCTATTCTATCCTTTTGTATGCGGTCCACAACATAAGTGGAACATAGAAGCTTGTAATTCCTATCAAAAAACCAAGCATAGTCTGAAGTATAGAAACTGCAACTACAAAATGCATAACTGAAGAACTGCAGACTTCAATCTTGACAAAGATAAACCTTGAACCTTATGAAGAGAACACCTGTGGAAAAGCTATGCCATGACCCCATATCAGTAATTATCAACCTGATTGACCGACTACAAGAAGCACTTCTCACAAATAAAATCTTGTATGCCGACAACTAGGCTCATATATTCACCTCTTAATTGATTTTGGAGCTTGTTCTTCAAAAACGCCAGTGACGAGAAGCAATGTTTGTCCTCAACAGATTCTAGAATGTGGATCATGGCAATTTCAGCTAATTTGACGTATTTTGGAATCTCCTTTGACAAAGAGGTGTTGGCATCTATAACTTGCCAAAGCCGAGTTAAAGGATTTACAACCATGCTTCGGTCCTCYAGGGYAGCCATGCTRTTTGATAGCATCAAAAATWTGAATAAGTGYTGCTGYAGTTCAAGCTAAAAACAATCCAATAGCKCTGAAACTAGGCGCTTATTATYGTCCTCCCCAATCCATTTTRGCTYRCCACAAAACTTCTTAATCACATCCAAATGCTTCCAMAATCTCTTTTCGGCAATTSTTTGCCTCCAATATTGAGGGTAAACAATATYGAGAGCATCCATAAGAGCATGAGCTGTGAAACGACTAGTCAATTCATCAATCAGTTGCTGGACAGCACTTGCACAAAAGCAAGGACCAAATCAACAACCAAAGAACCACAGACTGTCCCAAATGATTGTGTACATCATGGAAAAATGAGTTTGAACTTCAAAAGACATGCTTACCACTGCATTCATTCTTGACACCTTGAATGAGAGAATCCCAAGATTCTCTAGAGACAATTGCACCTTCATGCCTAGCATGAAACTCCTCCTCGTGAACCACAAATTGAAGGTGTTGGACATTGTTGAGGTCCATAGAGCTCCATGACAGAAAAATTTGGTCATGATGAAGCTCCAGCAAGTAAAGTGCACAAAATCAGGACCACAAAAAGCAGGGCTGTGACCCTTGTACATCTCAAAGAGCTTTCCCAAGCACTTTTGGAGCGCTCCAACAAAGTCAGAGATAAAAACATCACGTTGTTGTGCAAATTGAATGAGGACATCGACGACCTCCAGAAGTGGTAAAAGGCAAATTATACCTACAACGTGGTAAGGGGCCAACATTCAGTTGAACAAGTCACTTGCCTTTGCACAAAGACTTTGTTGCAACGGCCAAAGAAACACAGTAGCATTAGTAAAAGTGAAGTTGAACAGAACCAAAACAAAACAGAAGGGCACTTTGAAGGGACAAACCCTAACCCTAAACCTAACCCACACATGATGTAAATCGCAGCATCAAAATTAAAATAACACACAGTCAATTTGGCAAGTCACTCTTGAGTCTTAATAAAAGCAGAAGCAAGCAAGAAATCAAGCAACACATTCCATCCAAGCATAAAATAAACAAAACCCTAAACCTCACGCTGTTGTAATGAAGGACGTACCTCCAAAATTCAAAGTTTTGAGTGTTTTTAGGCGCCAATTCAAGCGTTCCCTCCACCACAACGACCATGATTGATCTGTGAACACCCTCTACGCACAAACATCCAAAGAGGCCATTATTTCAACAACAGGAAACCACCGTAGCGAAGACACTCAACCAAATGAACTAATCGCGACTTGCTAGCAAAATTGTGTCCTTTCTCGAATCAGATCTAGTGCTAATACAAGAAGGCCGTAGCGAGTGGGGCAACCTATCACCAATGACTACAGCGACTGGGGCATCAAGTACTCAATCCTTGAGTTACATATGAGAACCCTAAACCCTAAGCCCTGGCAACAAGACAAACGCAACGGCGTAGATGTGGCAAAGGAAATATCACAAATTTTGTATTTTAGTACATATCCGGCTCCATTGGATAAAAAGTTGTTGGCGTGAGTGAACAACAGATGGCAACAGGAAACTAAAGCTGTCCAGGTCGATGTCGTGGCCGCCAACAATGGATGTGCAACGCACCATACCACTGGCATTTCGCCTCCAATTTGATTCTTTTTTATAATAGAGTCTGGTGTATGACTACCCTCTTTGGTGCTATTAGGTTGTTTATCGCCTTCCAAAAAAAACTACTTCCCAAAGCCTTCCTCCTCCATCGTATGGCCAAAGCCTACAGCAGCCTCGCAGCCATAAGGTAGGAGGTCCTAAAATGGAACAGGCTTTAGAGGTACATTTTGCACTCTTCAATGTACAAGAAATCTACATTTGAGGAGGTGGTCGGTTTTAGAGCCCATAGAAATGCACTTTTCTGCAATTTCCAAAATTCATAACTATTCCACAAAGCTCCAAAAAATATGAAACGACACAGGTTAGATACCAATTCCACTTTTCTTTCAAGAAAAATTTACTGAAAATTGTTTCAAAAAAAATTTCTAGCCAATATTTAGCTTCAGCCCTTATATGGGTGCTTTATGGACCTCCTACCTTAGAGTTCTAAAATAATTTGTAGCAATGTCACATTTTAGGATTTTGTTAATATCCTGGACGTTTTGAATCATCATCGTAATCTTCATTGCCCAGGTGGGGGGAGAAAGGGCTGAAAATAACTCCACATTTTGTAGGCAGTTGTTTTGGAATTTTAAATTAAAGATGGATAAGTTTTATTTTTCAAGTTTGCATAAAATTGGTCTAACTTGTATTAAAATGGGAGTTTTGAAATCCAATATCTTGAAGATAAATCTATCTGAAATTGATTCTATGATTTATATTTAGATTACATTTATGAGAGGCTCATTTCAATTTTTCTTTTTACAATCRCTAGATGTCTTCATACTAGATTTAGAAACTCCAATGTTCAATGAAATGCACAGAGTGCCCCGATCTTTCTAAAATCGTTGTCGAAAAACTAGCTCAATTGACTACAAACTTTTCAAATATACAATATTCATTGATTTTGTGTAAATAATCTAGATTCAAGTATATTGAGCTTATAATTGCAATGACTCATTGACTTTTTAGAGACTTTCAAATTTTTCAAATTGAAAATACTGAATTTTTCGAGCTTCATTTTCATAGTTTAAATCAAATTTTAAAATGGATACTTTAAAAATCACAATCAAGGTCAATTGAAGTAGCTRTTGAAACCATTAAGAAGTTATAAAGGAAAAAACAAAATATTTATAGTAGACTTTCTCTTATTAATACTCTAATTATTATAAATCCACATGAGCACATTTAATTTGTAGGAAAACATGAGCACATAAACCACTAAAAGAAACAATAACGTGTAAACATATGTAAACATCTTAGCAATAATATTTGATATGACTTTAGTCATGATGAATGAAAATGTAGTTGTACTTTACAATCCTTGCAAATCTCATGTCCTAACATAKTAGGTGAGCATTTCTAGGACAAAACAATTGTTTTTCAAGAAAAATTCCAAGGGATCTTTTTATTATTGCATCTTTTGGGACTCTAATTTAGGTAGAAAATGATCTCTTAATCCAGCTTTAGATTATTTTGCCTTGTCACAATGCCATAGCCAAAATATAAGTAAACATTGTTTTTTTATTTTTTATTTGTAATACAATCGTTGAAATTTAGTAACACTCACATCAAAGGTTCAAATGCTATGAAATCCGCACAATTAGATGCTCTATGCACAAAGAAATGCAAAGGCCTTTGTTTTGTGGCGTTTTGACCTCAATGCAAAAGTTATGAATTTTTCAAAATAAAAGGAAATTTCATTTCATTTTCCAATTCATAAAAAACTTTGAAATTTGATAACTATTACACCAAAGGTTCAAATGGAGTGAAACAAAGTCAGTGCACCCCTCCTTGCCAAGATCTTTCAATTGGTACCAAGTAGTTGCCACAGCCAAAAGTAAATAGATGTTGTTTTTTCATTTTTTCATTTTTTATTAAAACTTTGAATTTCAAACCTTTCACACCAAAAGTTTAAACGCCACAAAATTGGCATGAAGAGAAAGCTCTATGCACAATATAGTGCAAGGGCTTTATTTTGTGACATTTGGACTCGTGATGCAAAAGTTATGAATTTAAAAAAATTAAAGGTAATTAAATTCTATTTTAACATTGATTGATGTCTTTGGTTTAGTGAAATTACAATAATCCGTAGAGTTCCGATTTTTAGAATTTTGAACAACGGTTGCATTCAAACACATTCCACACATACAAAAATGCATTTTTTCATCCAACAATTTCTTGAAGATTTTAGTGTTAGGTCTTTTAACATTTACATGGTAGGAATTTTGCAAATATTCTATCAATAAATTATTAGGGTTGGCCTCAAGAAATAACCTTCAAGGAATAGTTGCAAGGAAGACTTGTACTATTTTTTGTTACATTCGATGTGACAAAGTTGTTTTCCATTAGAACTTTTGAATGTAGAATCCGATGAAATTCAAAATTTTAGCGGAGATGGATAACTTGATTGTAATCAGATCCCTTATTTTTCAAAAAAATTAAAAATCATTTTGTATTTAAATTTGAATTTAGCTAATTTGTCACACTTTACGGTTTAGATTTTTTTAGTACTGGGGAGTACCCTAAATTAATGATCTGGAGCTCAAATTTTTGCGGTCTATTTCTACACTAGGAATGCATGAATCCACCAAAGGGAATTTACAAAAACATTATTTTATGTCATGCACATGCGAGCGAATAGGGGTCCTTTGCGCACATCATTTTGAATGGTGAACATGGTTTCTAGGTCAATCTTGTGGTGGCATATGATTAGCATTTGGTCAACACAAATTTCCAATTTTTAAATTTTGCTATGGTTAATTTTTTTTAAATAAAAAAAAGGATAGAGGTCTTTTCTGTGGAAAATGGAACTTTGGGCTGCCGTAGTAGTGCTACATACTGTATAGTACTTTGCAGTAGTAACAGGACAGTTGGCAGCTTCACGTTGAATCTGCAGTATAATCAACGGTGCACAGTGCATGCAGTTTTTGTTTCCTAGTAGTCATAGTACTTACAGTACTGGGTGGCAGAAACTTTGTTTTCGCCAAAACGCTACGCAAAATGGCTAGTCTTTCTTGCAACTACCTCAAGACATAACCTTGACTATTYCAAAAACGACCTTTTGAAGTTATGTAAATGAAAAGATAAAATTAAAAAAACTTTAAAAATCACTATAATTGGAATTTGACATTTTAACCTTTGAGGATAAAATATCTAGTGAAAATAAAAAAATATTCATTGAAAAGTAAGGAGGAATTATATATTTTTACAACAAATCTCATTGAAAAGTATTCGTTTGCGTCCTAGTTGATCTAACCATGTAGATATGATCTATGGGTCAATGTTTACAAAAATTGATTGAAGTCATCATTAAAAATATTGTTCTAAGTTTAATTTYATAACACAACTTCACAATTTTGAAATGTGGTCCTAAAAAGATCAAAGCCTTGTTCTATTACACATAACTTATAAAATTCAAATGTTTTCATGGCTTTTAAGGTCTAAGATAATTTTCATGCCTCTTAATACAATTCCTCCTAGGCATATCTTTCTATTGCCTTTAGATTGTTGGCTTTTATTGTGTCCTAAAGTTGGTTCAATAAAATAAATAAAAATTAATTACAAATTATTGAAAAAAATAATCTACCAACCCTTTTTTGTTTTATCCTTTTATTTTTGTATAAATGCATTGAATTCAACTACATGATTTTGGTTTAAATCATCAAATGTACAACTTTTATTTGAGGACTAAATGATATTGATTAATTTTATCTCTTATTTCTAATTAATTTATCAAAAATGAAAAATCAAGGTTTATGTAAGAAACCAAAATCTCTTACTATTATTTTGAAAGTATCTATAGTGTAAAAGTATTCCTTTCAACTGACCAATTAGAGGTGAAAATAAACTCATATATATATCCAATCACAACAAATATGTTTGAATGGATTTCTCTTCACCATTCAATTTTTCATGCAACACTTTTTAGAGACCATATTATGATCACTCAAGCACAAAATACTTTGTAACTTGACAGTAAAAGAGATTTGAATAAACTACTACAATTGGACAGTAATTAAGCACAAACTACTACAATGGGACAATAATTAAGCACTTCTGCATGTGTATCAAAATAAAACTAGTGTTTTCTTTGTAAAATTCAAAAGAAACACCCGTTTTATTTTGAGACAAAGGAAATACAACATTTCAATAACTAAAATGATTTTGTGCACTTTCTATCATGTTCTTCTAAATGAAAATCTTTATCACATTTTTGAAAACTTTTGTGTCAAGTGCACARTTCTTAGTTCACCTCAAACATTACAAATTATGTCACATTATATAAAACATCATTGAGTTCTTCATAAGAATTACTTCTATTCAATCTRTCATTTTTCACAACTTTTACAAAAGAACTMTTAGCCTACTAAAACATCTTGTCATTCTATAAAGGTCTATAGAAAAGCTTATAGAAAAAAAGATTAAAAATAAATTAATSAAATTACAACTCAACTATATCMATAAAGAATATTTTCTTATAGAATTTTTGGACTAGTCTTCTTCATTGAAAAGAATAACTTGATTCTATGTCCATTAATAAATGTTGATGGGCATATAGTCTATCTTGAAAATAAACCCACAACATATGGAAAGTTTCACTATATTGTTCTATTGTATATTTTTATTTAGTTCAATTGAGTTTGTTGGCACAAAAACTACCAAAGTTAGGTAGAAGTCCAACGGAAAAAAATTGAATACTAAAAGATGAATATTATCTATATCTTCCTCTTCATTGTTAGAACAAGTGTGTTACGTGATACAATTGTTTGTTMAAATGTTGTAATATAAAATATATCTAGCCATTATGAACCCTCGACTCAATTCCATCCCTATCTACTGTAGTCTAGCATTTGAAGAGTTGCATGTTGGACAACTACAAATGRAGAAAGAATTTGCTTTTAGGTTCATAGTTGATATAGGTAGCTTCATCTTTAAAAGACTTAGTGATGGTAAAACATGTGAGCAAACATCAAGGAGTCATTCTATGAGTCAATTTTTGACAATTGCTTAGGATGTATTTGATACAAGGCATTAACTTGTACCTCTTTGGTAAGAAAATCAAAAGGTAAGGTACCCTCAACTTTTTCGGCAATCCATGCAACATGTGCAAAACTCCTTATGTTCTGAAAATTGGTAAGATTGTCACTTACACGATACAAGATGCAAATGCTAAATAATTAACCATGTATACAACAAATACCTATTATCTAAGAGTTCAAGTCTATTGATGCTATTAGGCAAGGTCAGAAAAAAAAACTTGTTCTTCCACCTTCAAATATGACAATCTTCCATTCCATTTAGTCAAAGATTCTGAATTTGTTTTCAAACATTTTCACACTAGTCTAATACAAATTTGTATGAATGCATTTCAAAGAACAACTTTTTTTCTTTTTATCTTATTCTCATTACCCTAAAAAGTGTCTGCTTATCACAATTTCTGCCCTACACGAGCCCTCTAAGGATTAGCTTTGGAACGACAGGCTATTCCGTGGAACTCATCAGCTTCAAACTCTCCGTGGAACTCATCTTGCTTAAAAAACTCTAAACAATCGCATTGCAGGTCAAACTACTGAACGCGACCGCCTCTGTTCACACAAAATTCCAAGGATGGACATCTACACTTTTGTCTTCCATACCTCAGAAGGATTCTCTGTCATATAACGTACAGTTTGTGTTCAATGCAACGCTACAGGAAATCTTTACGACATTTTCTTCACCTGTAGGTAAAGTAGGCCTACTGCAAACAGTTGCATCATACAAAACTTACAGAAATTATTTTCAATCGTGCCAACAGGAAACAGGAAACAGGGAGAAGAGCTAGAGGGGAAGAATGAAACTGCATTTCCGCTTCAGAAATTCGTAACTAATTTGACAAAGCTCCAAACAAAATGCCACGMCTTCGGTTATATTTCAATTCCACTCTTCCTTCGAAGAAAAGTTACTTCATTTCTGTAAGAAGTTCAGCTGGTAAGTGGTCCATATATACTGCTGCTGCTGCTGCAACTGGGTAATTGGGTTGGGTTGAATGGGGCTGGTGCATTGATGCCAGTGATTTGATTTTCTCCTTTGGTTCGTTGCAGACGCTGGCTGAGCAATGAGTGATGGCTGCTGCTGACACAAATCCTTGGGACTGATCCGGGGCCTTCAGGCCTCGGGCCTGGCGCGGCCTTCATGGCTGCTAGTCTGCTACCAGGCAGGCAAGGCTAAGTTAAGTCTACGCTTTTCGGTTGCCTTGGGCTGGGCCGCTGGGTTTTATTGTTTGCTAGTTTGCTACCTCTGATGGAAGCAGGCAGAGCGCGGCAGTGACGGTTCTCACTTACTTTTCGTCCTTCCGTCGGGGCGGAGGGGGAGGGGGGGGAGTACCCTATTCCCGTGCGCCTTGGGAAGAACGAAGGCCCCCGGGGGAGTTCACCCGTCTGTACTGGGCACTTGCCGTGCAAACAGTCGTTACCTTTGATGAAAATTCAGAGCTTAGGAAATTTCTACAATTAGTAAGCCGGTGAAAACACTGAGAACCGTCAAAATAAGTAATTCGTCGTATTTGGAGGCACTATTTTTTTAGAATATTTTTGGGTACTATAAGCAATTGAAGATTCATAGTGAATTCTCAATAATAAAAAATAATTTTTTGTAAAAGACATGTAATTACTCTGACTATGAATTTTCAAAGTGGAACTCTTCAAGCCACTAAAACCATCACATAGTTTGGTCACCAGAGATTTAGAGAATCAAGAATCATCTAATCATAGTTAAATGTAGAAATGGTTTATTTGCACTTTGGGGCACACTTTCAATAGAAGTATATGTTTTTCAATAATGGGTACATGGACGGTTTTGGGTGTTTTCACCTTTGAGCATGTTGTTGGATGGTGTACAGAAAGATAATATGGTCCTCCAAAAAAGCCACTACATTAGGATTTCATAACCTTCTTTAAAGTAAAGTCACATAACCATTGGTCCAAAAAACAAAACTGAAAACATAAACACCAACGAGGCTGCAAATAGAAAGAACGCGGAGAAGTAATGGTGGAATTTGATGCCAATGGTTGGAGCCAAATTATTGCCACTCCATCTCATGTCTTTTGGTACCTAATTTTATTATGTCTACATGGTGCATATAAAGAGACCATATAGCACCATACATGGATGAATTAAATACACATATATGACATACATTGATCAATATTCAACATACCATTGACTACATCAGCATGAAAGCTTTTCTTAGATGGATGTTTGGGATGCCTATGGATGAACTTGCTTGTTGGGCACTACATCAACCTTGCCAACTAGTTGCTCAACAACAAAGTAAATGGAAACAAAAATACTTACCTTTATTGGAAGGAAGAGTTTATAGTATCTTGTAGTAGACTACACAAAATAAAATTGACCTACCTCACAACTTTGCCCTTACTATGTAAATTGATTTATTCTTATTCCTTTAAATGATCCATTCATAGAAGCTTTCCAAATACACCAAATAGGGGATTAAGTGGAACTATATTAATTAACCAACATTTCACACCATATGCATATCTACCTTTGATGTATATCAATGGTTACCAAAGCGTCTTGGGGTGTACATCATGTTTCAAACATCTACAGTTTTCCACAATATATCCCTTTAACTGTTTGATCCCCTTAAATCCCTATGCACTGAAACTAAATCTGTTTTGTTGGAGCAATACATGAGTGGGTTCACATTTTTTTTAAATGTTGCAATTGTTGTGTTTTTCCTTGCCGTTGTGGTTGTCCCATCTAGTCTATTTTACACACTTAGCCATATCTACCTCCTAAGCAACCTTGAGAGGGAGTCAAAGATCATTTTAGAATCTTTTTTTTATCCACAATTCATAACAATCTTATAAAACATGTCGAGGCTAAATCTCCTTCAAAAACATACTCCTTTTTGTCTTGAAATTAAAAATTTTGAATTTCTAAATTTGCTTGTCTCAAATTAAATTTGATGTTTCAAAGGTTTAGAGAAAAAAAGACGTTATGTAGGCACAGTTGATGGTGTCAACACGGCAATGCAAAATGACTAGCAACTTGAAACTGCATCACAATTTGGAGTTGATCAAACTTGAATCAAAAGAGTTGAACGCACTTTAAACTTGAGATCTTATCAAATAACGTTGATAGAAGTTGATTGACGGAAGTTGAATTGCAAACTCTAATTGCATTTTAAGCACACAAACTTATTGAATAATGAGTGTTATCAAATTATCAAATTTTACCCACCTACCATTTCAAATTCAAGACTACTATCTGGGTTGTTGGAGTTGGATATGTTCTTAAACAAGGTAGTTATTGTTGTAGAGTTGGCTATTTGAGGATCTTGAAGTGCTTGCACAAGGCAAGGGAGGGTTGTAGAATTGACCGTGGCGGTTAGCCCCTGCTCCATCATCCATGTTTGCAAGATGTAACAGAATTTACAGTTTAGTTTCAAAACTAGTATGTCTTTGAAAGATTGTAACATTTGCAAATTTAAAGTTGAAAAAAACAATGGCCTAGTGAGAATTTGATATTGAAGGGAATATTGATAGAGCAAATATTGAAAATTAAGAACCAAGAGATGTTGATAAGGAGAGGATGCAAACCCCCGGTGCCCTTCAAGACCTGCCCCCCCTCAAAAAAGCTCCATCCATAACATTCTTAACCTTCATTGAGGGGGTCCCTTTTGCTCCTCAAAATCTGGCCCCCCAGCAACCAATCAGTATCTCCAAGTCTGACAGCCCACTCTCTCCCAAGGAGGCTAGCCAATCCATTGGAAGAGATTATAACCTTGTTTCCCCTAGGTATCTAGGAGGGCATTATACCTCCAACTAGGGGAGGACGTAGAGCCAGTCAAGAATGTAGAGTCTACACAAAGATGAGGCAAATTACCAGGGGAAGTTTTTTTTTATTGGGCAAACTTTCCCAAATTGCCAAAAACACTGCTGGTACGTACGGACCCGAAGATCCAGAAGCCTTCAAAGCTCCACCCAGCCTTGTGGGATTCRCTGCACATCTTTGAATTCCACTTCTCAATTCCTCATGAGCTCTATGGCAGAAGTCGGTCCGGCCTCCCGACACAGTCACAGAATTTCCGTCTGTGGTTTTGGTCCCCCAGTTTCAATTCACAAGAACCAGATAACTTACCGTACATACTTCAGTTCGAGGAGGTCAGGGCCATTTGACCACCCTTCTTGCCCCTGTAAATGTAAAAATTGCCCCCTATTTTGTGCCATGTGAATTTTCTATTTCTTCACCTCCTAATGAGAATTTGGGGCCATTGATTGTAAATATGAATTCAGAATTTGCAGATTTTATCATATGTGGCAGATAAAAAAAAAGTACAGTGCTTACTCCGAGGGGGTAAAAAATGGGGCAATAAGGGGGTCAATTTGCCCTCACCCTTGGAGGACAGGTTGGGGCCCCTCATGAGTCCTTTGCTAGAATTATGCCCTCAGTCAATCATGATCTCTGATAAAACTTCAGAATCCATTGGCATGATAAAAAAGCAATGATCTTGGAAATAAGAAAAGTAACGTAGACAACGGACATGGGTGTAAATGTTGTGAAGTTACACACTTAAATGAATGTATGAATATTTGACAAACATTAGTACCCAAAAAGATGGTTGAGTTTGTTCATGGATTCTGACATGCTCATCAGAATCATAACAATGTTGCTATACTACTGCAAGTGGTGGTGAAGGTTGACAAAAAAAAAAATTATCCCAAAATTCTTGAAGTTGTAAATTGTATGGGAGGAAAACACAATTTTTTGAATTTTTAGGCATTTTTGTGAATCACATTTAGAACAAACGTTGGAAGAGACTAGAGCAAAGCCCCGGAGATGGGGATACTTTACTTTAAGGTGGGTACCCCCCAAAGCTCCACTTTAAAGTTTGTGGGTACTTTGAAGGTTAAGTTGATAATAGTGAATATAGGATTGTAAAGAGATGTGTAGAAAAGGAAGAAATGCACAAAAAAAAAATTCAGATTTAGATAAATATGAGACTACAATAGGGGGACAAAGTTTTGGAAGTAGAGTATTCAAAAGCGCTCATAGGCTGCACTAAATCACATGCACAAAGTTCCCCTCCCAAAGTGTCAGAATGAAAAGAAATGGAGTTGCAATCTTATTTAAAACAATGAAAAAAACCAACCAAATAAGTAACCAACAAGCAGTAGAAAAGCTTGTCAGTAATCAATGGTAATTGTCCATGTGTTTCAAAGAAGAGAAAAGAATGATTACCTTGTCAGAGAAATAAATTAACATGTAATGTGAGCTTAGAAGCATGTCACCAATACCAAAATGGCCAATGGTTCTTTGATGAACCACCATATTCACTCACTAACAATTTGAGTACATAACTACACCATTTAAGRGCTTAATCTAGGATGCGCTTYAAGGCACTRCGCCATWATGRRGGTACCCACYTTAGARGGAGGAAAGTAATGTACATGGTGCTCCATTTTTTTGCAATGTCGATTTAATTTCCTTTGGGGAAGTTAAATYGTCACAARTTCAAATTGATCATTGCTTAATCAYAATTATTTGTTTTTGGTGYTTTCSAGCACATAATCATTCTAGGCACTTGGGGCTGGGTTTTTTTCTTCCAAATTAAACTTACTAGGATTTTTTTAAACTCAAAGAATCTTCCCATATATATTCTTATTTGTATACAATTGCAATAAATGATATGGGATATGTGTAGTGTCTTATATAAGTATATTTGTATCTATCCATTTGTAAATCTATTGTGGACCATGTACAATATCTATATCTCCACCGTGGATTACAATAATTAAAAATTGGTAACACTAGCCACCCTTGAATTTTCACAATGGAAGGGTGGCTAGTGTTTTTGAAGGCCTAGWCTTCATCCTTGTGGACAAAGCCAATACAATGATCTTCCAAGCATTGATTTAGATTTCAAGTTTCACACATTCATTTGTCAATTAAATTTGCTTTGAATGAGAAGAAGAAATGACATCTAAGCCACTTGGATTCATTATTACAAAATTCAAATTGTCGAGTAAACTTTGCCCAGATTTCAAGTTTCACATAATTTTGGAGTCATTTTACTTTGAATGACAAAAAGAATTCACATCCAAGTGACTTATATTCATCATTATAAAATTCAAATTGTTGTGTAGTCTCTGACCCTATATTGTACCATTAGTGGCTTTTACTTCTGACTAGTGACTATCCTTCTAGGCAATGATTCAAATTCACACACTTTTCATCATTCTAAAATTCAACTTGCTAGATGGAACATTTCTATCATATCCATGTGGGACAAAGCCAATGTAGTGTCCTTCCAAGTAGTGAATTAGATTTCAAGTTTCACACATTTTCAATCAATTTTTTTTGTTATTAACAAGAAGAAGTCATATCAAAGATATTTACATTCATTATTCCAAAATTCAAATCTTTTGGTAGTCTTTGCTAYTATGAGATAGAGTCAATGTTGTGTCCTCCCAAGTAGTACTTCAGATTCAAGTTTCACACAATTATTGTCAGTTCTAGTGAATGACAAATAGTAGTCCTTCGCTTGCAAGTGTTGTCAGTTTTCTTTGATTGACAAAAAGAAGTCCTTTCAGGTGGTAATTCAAATTCAAGTTTCACACAATTATTGTTAGTTTTCTTGGAATGACAAGAAGTAGTCACATCCAATCCACTTAGATTCATGACAAATAGTAGTCCTTCCAAAAGTGATTGTGCTAGCAAGAATCGTAACTAAATTGGGTCAAATCCATTTGAAATTTGTGATTGGAATCCAAATGGACATTGTGGCCGTCGTATATCGTTGGAAAGAGGAGAGAAAATCAGTCAAAATGAGCACTAAAAGTTCTTGAATTGGGTAATAATTGAGTAAGATATTAGCCGCTAAAGTTTGTTGACTGCAGCACTAAGTTTGTAACTACGGGAAGGAGATTAGGGATTTGAAATTGGATTGTCAACCCAATACTTAGAAATTGTTGCGAATTGGGATTCAATTGCAATCACGAAATCTAGTTGTGATTGTGAGATTGGTAAGTTAAGATAGCCCATTGTGGTCAGAATTTGGAGTTTGGCCTCAGGCTGCTGTTGAAATTTTTCAATTTTTTCCCCACTCAAAGACAAGTGTGATAAACAGCAAGTGCAATTGAAATTATATTTTTTTTTGATGAAGTATGAATTTGCTAGGAATTTTTTAGACTGTTTAGTTGTCCATGGCCTAACAGGGTCTGTAGACCACCCCATAGCCAACAAAGTTTGAATCCATGATGGTCATCTCACTACATAATGCAATCACAATATTTTCTAACATGGAATGCCTAAAAAGTCAATCCTTGTAATAAATTTCACACTGAAAAGTTGGAAGTGCCTTATGTGGTCACTAATCACTCCATCACTATCATGTAATACATAATTGGAACTAACAATTAGTCAATTTGTTCAATCACACATTCACCCTCAATGATTAAACCAAAAACACAACATAGTCAAATTGCTCACACACTCACGTATAATGAAACTCAATCACTGAGAGTACACACTGTAACAGTCAATTTGCCAATTGTATATAAGATCCGGCCCAATCACTGGATTACACAACGCTCAGTCAATTAGCTTCTCTTGATAATTTATCTCCACACAATTATCCACACACAAACAAACAAATCGATTACTCAAAACACACAAAATCCAATCACTAGATTCAAACCACTAGCTGCACTTAGACAAATTGTTTTTAAAGACAAATTGTATTATGAAGTCGTTCACTGTGTACAAAGAAAGACGACTTGATAAATTGACAACAACCAAAAGAAAACCGAGTGAGTTGTGTCTCCCAAAAACGAATTGCCTTAACTATCCAGTGAAAAGAGGCTGCCAATCATTTTGGTATTAGTTTCCCCCCTCCCTCCCTCGTAAATAATGAGAGCCGTTGATTTTTTATTTAAAAGAAATTACAACCCCCGCCACAACCGTTGATCTTGGACACGATCTCGGACACAGATACGATACAAATACAAATACAAATACAGATATAGATATAGATACAAATACATATACAAATATAGATATGGATACAATATTGATATAATATAGATACGATACAAATACGGTACAAATATAGATACTTATACAAATACATGTACGAATACATGTACAAATATGGATACTTGGAAACATATCCCATATTGTTTGGAGTAGTTCTTGCTTCCTAAAAATTATAAAGAGGGGGAGTGGGGGTCGAAAAAAAAATTTAATTAAGTATTTTGGGGTGGTGGTGAGGGGTTTATTACATAAAAATAAATTGGATTTTGAGTGCATTGTGACACTTTTGTCACTATGCACTCAAAAGTGGTTGTGCCATATCTAAGTTGTAAAGTGACAACTATTCACTTCTAATTTGCCACGCTTCACATCTAATTACTTATGTCTTCTACACATATCACAAAAGACAAATAGCCAAATCTGAAAAAATCTAAGTGTTCACAGTAATGTATCATTTTATTTTAGAAATTTGTAACTAATTATTATTGACAAATAAAATATAAATAATTCAAAATATGAAATTTTAAAGCAAAAAAATCTGTTCATTTATAAAACTCATTTTTTTCATTTTTTCCATCTAAAAAATTATAATATAACATTGAGGGTTAAACTTTGAAYAGGCATGGTTTGTAATTAAGATTCTAAGTTACCTCACCAGATAATCTAAGTATCTGAATTTTTCATGATGAAAAAAAGGGTTGTAATTTTATTTCATTGTGATTTCTAATTCTAGAACCTAAAATTGTATACTAAATTGGCAATGTAATTCCAAAACAATTATATTTCAACCACTACAAACTATGTCAATGTTGCTAAGTTTTTATGGAAAGTGAGGRCCAATTTGTATGTGTAATTGTATATGATTGTGTGCATGAGGTGGAAGGGTATACATTGCACCAATTATTGAATTTAAGTTAACAAAAGATTGGAGGTGCTATAGTGTTTTCACTTGTTTCATACGGTTCACATAAAATTATGCATACTTCTCAAGATACTTCTCTATTTCTTGATGCCCAAAGTAGTGTTACAAATGTGTTTAGGAGTGAATTTAGACTCATTCAAATCATTTTRATTCATSTCTTAACTTCAAGATCCGTGAAATGATTGTAATTAATTTAGATATAATGACTCCATGTATTATGATCACTTTCTATAAGTTTAGCAAATACATATATATTTTTTATATTAGATTATTAGATTAAAAATTTGTAGTCAATAGATAATTCATTCCAAAGTTATTCTTCAATATCTTGTGTTCTCTTATTAGTGTTAATTGGAAGACTCAATTAAAATGTAAAAAACATTTCTATAGTATTACACTTTTGAATTCTTACCTTATCTTGTATCATTCTCAAACCATTGCTAAATTCCACATRCGTAGAACAACCTTGAAATATGAAAGCAAACGACATTGATACATGCAAATTATAACTACATTGAAAGTAAATTTACAATCCAAAAAATAAACCAACTACATAAACATGGTTTAATCTCTGAAGGACTAAGGTGTGTATTGGACAGAAACTCTCAAAAATTGCTATTTCATATGGGAATGAGGAAAAAATTAAAAAGAGTACTATTAAAAAAAATTGAACTGTACAAACTTATAGTAGATTGCTATGGAAACGGTCACAAACATTCAAGGACCATTGAGATACCTTGTAGGACCTTCCATAGTCTTTTATAAGCTATCCCAAAGTCTCCAACTATAAGTATAAGTAGGAGGTAAGACAAGGGAATCTTAATTAYTGTCAAGGCAAATTTTGAAGCAATCTTTTGTGTTGCTTTGTCTTGTATCTTTTGTATCTATAGTTATCAATCAAGTTCAATTCTAACTTCAATAGAGCAACTCCTTATTACTTTTATGTTTCTTGTTGTTTTGTATTTATGTCCTTGATGTTTTGATGAGACTATTAAGGTAATATTCAAGCTTGCTCTTCCTAGATTGAGAGCKGATTACTCTTCTTTTWAAAAATTCTATATRTAGAAATTTAACAGTTGTGAACCATCCACTTTGAATTGATATTGTTGCATGATCTCCTCATGATTGATRTTATGTTGGACAWTATTGTTGACATWCAAATAGGGATTGTTACATWGGGTGTCACCTTAAATCCGTCATCTAAAAAGCCATTTTCTAATAGTGTGYACAAGATCAAAAGTTCCATGACATCAACCATATGGACTAATTCACTTGGAACTCGTTGTTAGGAAGAGAGGTGATGTCATAGACATTCAAAGACCCTCTAGATGTCTTAATAGTCATCAAATATTTTATAGGAACTTTTTATAGTCTCCAAAAAACGTATGCACACTTCTAAAAATTTCTATGGACTTCTAGATGCTTTTATAGTTTTCAATAAGTTCTCACAAGGTCTCCATTTACAAATATAAGTAGGAGACAAGAGGAGTGACTATTTAGTCTTASCACCACAAGTTTTAGAGTAATTACTTATGTAAGTTGCTTGTTTTGTACCTTGTCTAGTTATCAATCAAATTTAGTTTCAATTTCTTGAGAGTAATTCTTACAACTTTTATACTTTTTATTGTTTAATTCTTATGTCGCTAATATGAATGAGTGGAAATTCTTTTAGAATCTTTAACCGTATAGATTGAATTTTTTTGCATTTGAAGTTAAAAGACATTATTTCTAACCTTGTCCAASAAGGTCAATTTATAGTCTAATTCTTCCTAGAGTGACACTTAATATTTTTGCACTAAATAGGAGATTTTATTTGATAGTTGCATTCTAAATTATGTTTGTTACATACCTACCAACTTTTAGAGATAGGAGAGAATWTTTGCCCATGCTATCTAATGCTTCCTATTTTGCACCAAAATCTTTGGGGAATTGATTTCTACACATGATTAAAAAAAATTATGCTTCCTACAAAGTGGTCCACGTCCACACCTTGTGTCAAAATTTCAGAAAGATTCTTTCAAAATTGACTTTGTAGGAACCCAACCCAACTTCCAAATGATGTTGAACGACCAAGCTGTCCTCTTAATCCTCTTTTGAGAACATTGAAAWTTGTAAAAAATAATTACACTTTAGACAAGACTTTAAGAATCTAACTTCTCTGTCCATCCAAATTAATATAAGAGCCTTGTTTAAAAGCATGACATTGATGTATAAATGGCAATATTCCTTGGTGGATAATCTTGTCCTCTCGATCATTTGTAAAGTATTCATCAAAACCATAAGTAGAAAAACATAAATACCTACAAGATTGAATTGAAATACTTTTATTTATCTTGATGGGTCATTGCAAGAAAAGGTGGTACTATTTCCTGTCACAATGAGGGTATACTCTCTTATTGTTTGCTATAACTTTTGAAGCACAAGTCCAATGAACATGAAATTTTTATTGAACATGTCTAACTTTATGGTAATCAAGATCCTTTGTTTTTTAGGAATTAAAAAAAATCACTTTATATTAAAAACTTTTTTTGTTGATTTGTCACACTTTGAGGTTTAGGGGTTTTCACTACATTGCAAGTCCCCAACTTTAATGATCTAGAGTTGAAACTTTCATGGTCAATTTGAATAGTAGGAAAGCATGTATTTACCAAAAGAAATTTGAAAATATGTTATTTTATATCCTCCAAATGAGTACAAAGAGCACTCACATTGCGCGCCATTTTTGAATATTGAAGATGGTTCTTAGATCATTTTTTTAGTGAAACCTCATTACCATCATTTCTTCCCAAATCACCAATTTTTGGTTTAAAAAAAAATTATTTTCCTATTTTTTGTAAATTAAAATGTGAGATTACAATGACAACAACTAGTTTCATGAAATTTTGCAATTTTTTAGTTCTCCTACTTAGAGAATTTTTCTATGGTTTTCCTTCCTATGGTACCTTCTTTGTAAACGGGTGTATACACAAAACATATTTTTCATTATTTTTAAAAATGTTTTTTCTAATTTTAAAGTATTCCCGAAGAAAAAAATGAATACTATAAAAAACGCTACGCTTTTTGCACACCCTTTCTTGCAATGATCTTGATAGCTTTATTATTTCATGTCTTGACATTTTCCTTAACCCCTAAGTGGTTTTGAATGTCTTTCAATACATCTATACATTTCTTAAGTGCCATATACACAACCTTGCAAGTGAGTGGTTTACTGCTCATTTAAAAAAAATATTTTTTTGTTGAATGCATGGTGAAGTCTTCTATTGAGCTATACAATTTCGGGCTACATMAGACGTGTTAATACTTTTGAAAATATTATGAAGCTTGAGGCTCCTTCATTAGGGGGCTTGCATATAGACGCACTATATTAAAGAACCCTAAAACCCAAAATCTCATGTAATCACGCATAAAATGCTCTTGTCACAATCTCCAAGTGCCAACAAAGCAACTATAATTGCAATAAATTGGTGTACTCGGTCAGGGCAAATGCGAACAGAGAAATGGATGGGTGTATATACTGTGGAAGCTATAAACATATTTTTCTTGAAATACACTGTTGAGCGTGTTCGGCAGCCTCTCATATCAACAATGGACATTACAATTTTTTTGTAAAATCATGAGAAAATCAATGGCTATTGTATCTTCAATTTTATAATTTACATACTAAACAAATACTTCATGGAAGTAGGAGAATAAGGGCCACGTACAAATCGAAAATACACATTTGTGCTCGAAACCACTTAGGGGTTAAAAATAGTCATATCTTGGGTAGAATTTTATTATTATTATTTTTATCTTATTTAAAATATCATTTCAACATGTGAGACCAAGTGTATTTGTTGAGAAAMAATAATAATTCTTTTGAATAATTCCTGTAAATATTATAGTAGATTAAATTTTTACCTTTTTTCATGTAATGTATATATGAAACAAAATACATTTAAAGTATGTAATTAGTGTGACTTTCAATGTTTAACTTTTTCCCTTTCAAGCTCAAAATTCCTATTTTTGCCGAATCTGCTATCGTAAACCACTGCTGGAAAATGCGCTATTCATTGCCTAGAAGGATTCTACGGCGTAATTAGGGTTTCATGTCCGTAATGCCCGATTACGCGGGCAAAATTGCGTAATCGGGCATTACAGATTTCTCATCCAATTTTTTTTCAGTCATCCAAATTTTTTGCATTTCCCGGCAGTGGTTTACATCGGGCCAATGGCCCCTGTCGTCGGGCATTGTGTGCAAAAGAGTGCCTCCTCGTCGGGCTCCGCCCTCCTCGTTGGCCCTTTTTGCACGCAATGCCCTCCTTCTCGGGCATTGCCCTATACATAATGCATCTATTGTACTGTATAGTACCAATCTCTTATAGGGAACTTCCGGGAACAGGAAAAGAGAGCTTAAGTTCTCAAACTGGGAACTTCGTCTTCGTCGCCTCCTTCGGGCTTCGGCCCCTGGCCATGGTCTGGCTGTGCAGATGAAACGAGCTCATCGCAATCCCTGTCGCGAGAAGTGATTTTCGAAGGCGGCGAGTTGCAGCCATTGGAGCTTTGAGAATTTCAAGGTGGGTATTTGAACTTCCCTTTTATTTCAATCCTTACTCGTTTTAGGAGCGCGGTGGTGGGATTAGGGTTTTATCATCTGCCTCGGAGTTTCTAGAATGCTTCATCGATATGAAGGTTACTTTCTGATTGTTTGCGTAATATCTATCGTGYATCATGGTGAATTTTTTTYATTTTYTAAGTAAGCGTCTGTTGAGAAAAAAATAGATAAAAGAGGCATTTAGCAGGGTTATCTGTGCAATAATGCACATCTCTTTTCCTTCCCCTATGAATCACAGGGTAGCGTATCTCGGAATGCACTCACAGAACACTGAAACTTTGCCATTGTGAAACGAAATTRTCTATGGAGTGCTGAATTGTCCTTATATTTCTTGGAGGCAGTAGTAAGGATTGGATGTGCATAGTGTAGGTCGAGGGTTTGGGGCTTTTGAAAATATGTGTTCAAATTCAATTTGCGACTTCGTCATATATATTGAGACATTGTATGATGTTTTCATGTGTGAAATATTAAAACTGCTCTCAACCTTTGGAATCAGATGAGTTTATCTTTGGTACAAGGATATGAATCTCCGGAAGAAGAGGATCCCCAGGAATATTTTAGTGACAGTGATGAGGAGTATGCGAGTGCTGGGCTTAAGCAGAAGGTAGCTCCCGTTGTTAAGCCAAGCAAGTTGCTGCCAATCAAGCCACCGCCTCGCACATCGGACTTGCCAACAGCATTTGAGATGTTCACGGAGGTAATTCTCTATCCATGAACTCTTTCAAATTTCGAAATGCAGTCTGGGAGCCTGTGTATAATGGCAACGAAATAGACTAGTTGAATCATGTGGTTTTATTGCTATGGTGTTTGCAGGTCACTGGACCTCCTGATTTTCTGAAGAATAGCATGACTGCTCGAGTGAGTGGAGATCTTACGTCAATGACTCCGACAGACTTTTCAAGAAGTTATGTGGCACCAAAGGAGCCGAAGCCTCGACAGGCTCCAGTTGCAGGTATGGCGGATATGCTACTTTCAGTCATTCTCTAAATCCCAGGTTGCACTTACGTGATGAGGTCTTACAAAGCGTTGTAGCGTACTGGTTTTGTGTTCACTTGTATCTTTCGTGGTATTTATATTCTAGGAAGGATAATAATACCTTTGTTTCTGGATGATGGTACCTTATTTTCATGATGAACTAGTCAATGATTGCTTTGTTTGGTAATTTGATATCTGTTCTTTGGGCAATTGAATGAGAACATTGCTTTATTGATACTTATTATGCGCAATTGTGGGAACTGACACTAACTGTGATGTCCATGAATGAATTCAGTGGCTGTTGTAGAAGCTAAGCCCCGAGTTTCCGTCGTGGAGCCAGACACTGGTAACGCTGCGAAAAAGCGTGCTCCTGAAGTTGGGTTACCTCCTGCCGAGGACGCGGCTATTCTTCTTAGGTAATTTCTGTTTCCTTACTGCTGTTTCTGTTAGAATAGAACAACAGGGTTCAAGTATAATGAGATTGTTTCTGGATCCTTCGGATTACTCATGAGGAGGATATTCCTTAAAACCGTATTCCTTAAACCGTATTTTTGAAAGGCCTGTTATCGTGATGCAAACCCGTGATCGAAGGACAGTATGAATATTCTTTCGCCGCATCACTTAGTCTATTTTCGGTAGTTCTTTTGACTTTTGAGCTAATTAGTTGTGGCGTTGCTKTAGGACGTGTGCAAATTGCGGCGTTCCAAAGACCTATTCTGCAGCCAAAGAGGGCATGGTTTGTCCATTATGTGGTGATCGGCCAATAGTAGCAGGTGCTGAGGAGAAACACAAGCGGGCCAATAAAATCAAAGACAAGGAACATAGTAAACGAATGAAAGGACAGTCCACACACGCGGCATGGAAGAGTGAAACGGAAATGCACTTGCGCCAACAGTTTGACTGATTAACTTGCAGCGTTGAAGATGTCACTGTACTTCTATTCTGAAACTTCAAGAAGCTTGAAAGAAACCGCTAGTCTGAAAGGCAATTCGAGGTATCTGTTCTTATCTCGTCCTTCTCGTACGATTAAAATGAGTGTTTTTTAGCCTGTAACTTATATTTGTGAATATCAACACAACCTGTCTTGTGTTAAGCACCTCTTTATGATTGTCATTTTTGGCTAATTTCAGGGTCTTTATGTTGATATGTTGCTTTCTCTCGTTCGTGCTGTCTGCTGCAGGTGGCTTGGATCAGGCTCAACATTTAGGGCACAACTGTAGAGAATAGCGTCTCCGGTACAGAAGTGCTCATTCACATGTTAACTTTATGTATCATCCAAATAGATTAAGGTCTCTAGCGCTTGCTAATCAATGGCGAAATTTTGTGTTTAATTTTCAATCTCTGGATTTTCTATTGGTCAGGACATTCATGCYATTTAAACTTATCTTAGTGGTACATACGGCTGTTTGACTATTTTCTTTATCTGGTCATTAATCGTTCGCCAGAACTACAGCAATGTCCAAGACACAGTATATAAACTCCTGTTTGGTGTTCTCGTCCTGGCGTTTGGTGTTAGTACTGTGGTGGGAAGCTGCGAGATGAGCTGAAACCCTAATTTCACCGAACCCTAATTTCACGCCAGTAGAGCCGCTCCCGGCAGGGGAGCGAAGAGGACTTTGTCGATGGACTCCGCCAAGAGCTCGGTGGCGACGGAGTAGGCGTCGGTGTCTCGGTAGAACGTGTGGAACACCTTCRCCATGTGCAAGTGCAATCGCTTGCTCGATTGCGGCAACGCCGTGGTTCGCAGCACTTCCTTCGTCAGTTGCTGCATTGTGCTGTCCACAAGTTCTTGTAGATAGGCCACGGCGTCGCTCTCGGAAGCGCCCGGGTGGTCTAGCATGTACAGATGCACGCTCGATTTCTTCCCTTCCAGCGTTTCTCTCTGCACAGCCAGCCGGGATGTTGGGGTAAGCATATACACTATAGCTCAGACAATTTGGTCTATATCCGCGGCTTGCATAGTAAACAATAACAATTTAAAAAAAATTGGTTTATGTTTGTAGAAAATGATATCTAGAGCCATTGTTTTTAAAACTTCCCATTGTCTAGCTCAGCATGGCGATATATTGGATACTCCAATTTTATATCACCAAGTTCAGCAAAAGATCATGTCATGTGATTGTCGAAAAATAAGTAGAAATTGAACAAGAATTGAGAGTACTCCGATCCCTACATGACCCAACCATGGTGATTAGATACTGAGGATTACTTAGTTAGTTACCTCGATTCCTGTGACGTCGTTGAGGATACGGCTCACGCGGCAGAGGAGATGCAAGGGTGTGTGGTAGTCATCGCTGAGAAGCGCTTCCTCGCTGAGCTTCTCCCCCGCGAAGAAGAAGGCGCTGCAGACGATCGTCTCCAGGGAAATGGTCACCTCTGCGATGGCCATGTACTCGTCGAAGGAGGGGATATACCCGGACTTTGTCCATTGAGACTCTGTCAGGCACGCCGTGAGCCACCGGTCCCACTGCCATACCAGTGAAATCATACATGCATCAACCACTGAGTCACGAGGTAGCAAACCCTAAACCATCTTCATTCGTTAAAATGGCGTCTTAAGCGCCAACATTTAAAGTGCACAGATCTTTAAAAACTAGGCTAGGACAGGCATACATCATGGGTTCCGAATGGTTGTCGAGAAAACTGCCAATTTCTGCATACGAAACTACAAAATTCTGTCTGCATAGTTTAGGGTCTCAACATTGGGTGGCTACTGTAGAGACCGTCAATTTCGTTAACCTGGCCCAATTTCATTGAGATGGCGCGTTGGCACATTCCATTGAAATGGCTAGGGAGCCGGGAGGKGGAATGAGGTAAAAATTCTAAGTTCACAGCTAGTGCACGATGTTGCAATGTTTCGGATGAAATAGAATTGTCATATCTGTCACTCAGCTCTGCATAACAAACTTATGTAATTGTCAAAATGACGTATAGAATACCGCCAATTCAACAAAATTGACGTTAGAATTTACGTACGTATGATCTGAGATGGTGTGAGACGTCTCGCCCTTGCGCGATGAAAGCTTCTGCAGCGATGGCGTTCACTGTTTCGTAAAGGCCGATGAAGAGCACCTTTGCGCGCTCCGGAAGCCCCTGGACCAGAGCCGGATCCCACGCCTTCACCGCCTTCAAGAAGATCCCAAGCTCTTCCAGCGGAGCGCAGTTGTCRAAGTAGTCATCGAGGATGGTGATCAGCACGTAGCACTGCGACCACACCACTCGCGCTTGCGCCATTTCGGGCTCAAACAGAGTGGCTGCAGCGGAGAAGTAGCACTCCAGCACCTTCTGTCTCGCGAACTCCAGGTCGGAGAATTGGTAGGTCGCGTTCCAGTGCATCACCTGCGCCAGCTCCTGCCTGTGCATCTCTTGACACAAATGGAAGTCGGCGTCGGCTAGGGTCAGAAACTCGGCATCATCCTTGTGGCAGGGATCCAAGGACGCTCGATGCTCCAGGCGGGGAAGGCTGGTGTACCAGGGGAACTTCAGAGMAAATTCCACCTGCGGGGAAGTGTCAAAGGTGTCAATTCTTCATGATATATCAATCTTCAGGAACTACAGCCAGAACGAGAATCTCCACCTCTCGCAGATSATTTTATGCAAAATTGGACAAAATCTTCATAGAAAAGATTGTATTCGGGATGAGGATGACATCCAACACGTACGCGTGCGCCCAACACACGCAACTAACTGACCTGAGGTTCCAAGCTTGAGATCGATTTCAAGCTTACACAATATAAAGAGTACGTGCGTCTTTCCCTGAATTAATTCCAAGCTTTCACAGTTGAAAGATCCCAGAAAATTTCAAGCAATAAGTGAACAATGGCCAACAATGCAACTATTTGTCTGTTATTGTATGCGGCATGAGAAGAACACCCAAGCAGACTTGACCAGGTACTCACCTCGGCGGCGTGATCGCCACACTCCTGGCTCTCGAGTTTGCGTCTCAAGTAGTTGCGTGTGAACGCCCTGGCTTCCATAAGGACACTCTCCCCAGGAAACAAAATTTGCGAGGCACGAAGCAGATTGAGCATGGCCGGGACGTTGGAGCCGAGCTCATCAGTCTTCTCTTCGAGATCAACCTGATCGTCTTTGTAGACGAAGCGTTTGAAGCAATCTTCTTTGACGTCGAATTCATGGGTGCGGAGAAGCCGGAACGCGGTGGCTGTGGCGTTCAAGTCTCGTACCGTTTCACCGCCGCCGCCGCTGCTATTATCCGAATCCCAGCCTAGTCCATTATCGTTGGACCAGAATCTGCAGAAATTTTGGAGATCACTCTAATCATTGTTAACTTCTTTCATTAATTCCATGAAAGTAGCGCAGTAAACGCACAAGAAAATTGAAGTATACAACGGATGATGTGTTGCAACTGCTACATCCTGTTGTAGTAGTGACAGTACTGTAATTTGAAATTAATACCTGTTTACATATTGAAGACATATTACAATTTCTTCTTCGAAGAAGCGTGAAATTCCCAATCGTTCGAGTGTGCAGACAATCCACAGCTTGCGATCCAGCGAGGTCCCGCCATTGACCACGTTTCGGAGGTGTCTTCTCACATTTTCGACGCAGTCGTTCATCTCATCCTTCTTTTTAATTTGTGCCGCGAGTCAAGTATAATTTGTCAGTACGACGTCTTAATTAGCTTTGTTTACAAAAATGGTTTAGTTTTCTTCTGGGTGAGTACTCGTCAAGAGTAGTTACTGTAACAGTAACGTTATGGGGTGTTTCGTTCTGAGGTGGATTGTGTACACGTAAATTAAGTTTGTTGATAATTATACTTTGGACATCAGCTAGACACGTGGTTAGTACGTGATAGTAGCTTGGATATTTTAATTACCGTGAGGAAGGGCGGAGTAATTCTCGGTAAGGTTTGAAGAGTGGACTGGTTGCTGATCAYCGGATGGTCCACCGTAAAGGGCTCACCGTCTGTGACATTAATTCACGTAGTACCGATCAATACACTTACGTACAACCAGGCTCTCTACACAATTATACTGCTTTATCAATTAATTGGAGCGACAGGTGCATGGTTCTCGATCTCAGTCGTGCAAAATTCGAAGGTTCCATTTGCGTACAAAAACTTGGGTAAAATCGAACTCAACATCGATTTAAACATGAATTTCGTTAACTTGGTGATATTCCACAAGCCAAATATTGTGACATATATACCTTCACAAGGGTCTGAATTTCAGGCCACAAACTGGCCGAAATCTTGATTGTGAATGATCATTTTTAGCAACTGGAAGATCATTTTGGGGAGTACTGTTTGGTACAGTTTACATACCCACCAGTGATGCATGCATGGAGGTCAAACTGTCTAGAATTACGTACCAGGGACAGTTTGATTCACACGCCATGTGACTGCTTGCAATTTGCTGTCTGTACCACGATCCTGTGATCCATGAGGTGGTAATCCAGGATAAGAACTGTCACCTGTCGATCAAGAGGGCGAACAATCATATATATTTTTTCAGTTGAGGGCCCAGAGATATATGTAAATATTAATTTCACTAGTACGTGAGTTAATTAGTCTACCGACATGTTAAGAAGATGATCATGTGATGCAGTCGTCAGTTTATTTTGATAGACGTGATTGCTTAATCTGATGGTGATTCACTGGGGGCATTTCTTCCGTGTCTCACCTTTCCCTCTGTAAACGGCAATCTTGTGGTTTTTTCCTAAGCCAGAATGGGAGAAAGAGGGAAAAGTGAGGCACAAAGCAGGCTTGTTTTGAATTCCCTTCGACTGGCATGGAAAGATTGGGAGGTTTTCCTGTTAGTTTGTGCCAATTTCCATTTTTCCCTATGTTCTAGTGTCATATTGAAAGATTTTTTCAAAGAATCCTGTACAAAAGGAATTTATGGGTTTTCTTTCCAAGGACTCTTGTAAATTCTCCCAGATCCCCCCAAGTGCAATCCAAATTGGTAGATTTTTTCAACACGTTGGCACATCTTCCATAGTAATGTTTATTCCACCTAATATTTGATAGAGTTTGAACTCCTTAAGTGAAATCTAGGACTGATATAGATTTTATATCATCTACGACATATGTAGATGTCAGAAATTTATGACGTATTTAGATTTCAGACCGCGTGATCTGAAACATCTAGCACCTTCTTAGATTTCAGGTATCTAAGACAGGTGTAGATTTCAAAAATCTAGGAGGGGTTTAGATTTCAAACTGAAAAAAGTGCCAAACGAACTGAATGCCGCCATTTTAATGAAATTCGCCATATATGCAAATTGTCCCATACCAATTGTCAAGGGTATTGTGAGTTAGAACATATAAGATTTGTAAGTTGTCAACTTGTAAGGCATGATATTCTATTCACAAAAATCTACCACTTCTAGAATTTGAATATTGTAGAAAACTAAGAAATTTAATAATAAGTAGAAATATAAAATGTGAAATGAAATTTACATAGTACTGATACTTTTAATTCTTGAAATCTAGAAAGTATGTACATTAAAATTATGAAATGTACAAATCAGTTGGATTTGTAATTCAAAATCTACATAATCAATAGATTTGAGCACGCAAAAGCTATAAATCATATTGATTTTGCATACTGAAATCTACACTAGAGTTAGATTTAGAGGCATAAATCTACGTTTGAGAAGTTAAAATTTTCAAAATTGAGGTCATTTGAACGTGATGATATCTTCACAAATTCCCTCTCCCCTTTCCCTGTGAAGGCTACATTCCCTGTGCATGGTAAAACAAGCTTAAAAAAAGGCAGTGATCGCAGGGGGATTACCATTGTTCTGTGGCAGGGGTGGACTGGCCCCCTAGCTCGGCCATTCTATGTAATTCTAAGGGT
This sequence comes from Pleurozium schreberi, assembly GCA_006891605.1. Lineage (NCBI taxonomy): Eukaryota > Viridiplantae > Streptophyta > Bryopsida > Hypnales > Hylocomiaceae > Pleurozium > Pleurozium schreberi. Next base: position 33,286 of record VACF01001967.1, read on the forward strand.
GCGAGTAAAATAAAAAGCCCCTTATTTTGGGCCCAATTAATTTATCTTGTAGATCCTACCTGACTAATTTGGGGCCCCTGATTGCAAATATGGATTCCGAACTTGCAAATTCATGCGTCGAAAATAAAAAATTTCAGGGTTTCACCAAGTGGCCGAGCGAGGGGGTCAGTTCACCCTGTTCTGGTCGTGGGGAAAACTCAAAATGCTCCTTGTGACAGCGAAACTCAAAAGTGCCTCTAGTGATTTTGCTAAGTCCTCAAGGTAGATTATTAATTAAAATTTTCTACATCAACGTACGTACGTACCAGTTCGAGCAGAATTCCTTATCTTCAATCCTGCCGCCTTGATGCGGCGAGTGCGCCTGCTCCAATATCCCAATTTCTGGTGCGGCCAATGGATTTCCCGAGCAGGACGTAGACGGTAAGAGCCGCAGGAAATCGAAGCGTCCTCACAGTGTAAAAGTCAAATTCAAAGGGTTGTAACTTTTGCATCCAATGTCCAAATTCAAAAAATTTGTTGGAGAAGTTACGCATACTAGTCTAGTTTGTGTGATAAAATATTTAGATCAATCCAAAATGTATAATAGTTTTGGGATTCAATCGAAGTTCACAGGTTCAATATGAGCTCACCAAACTGCATTTGATGGCTGCAACTTTGGGCACTTGTATCTTTGTAATCTAATGCTTTTTTTTTTTTAAATAAAATTTGTTGGGTTTTGTTTCCACCGAAGTCTAATTATTGTGATAAAGTTTTCATGTCAATCCAAGTTGTTTCAAATGATTGGAGCAATTCAAAGTTCAAAATCCAGACATTGGTGGATTGTAGTGAACTTCAACAGCCTATAACTTCTTCATACAATGTCCAAATCCAATAATACTTCTTGTAAAAGTTGCGCATACTAGTTTAGTTTGTGAGGTTCAAATTACATAGCAATCCAGGAAGTTATGAGTGATTGAAATTTGAGAAGAAGTTTAGTAGAAGGAGGTTAAGTCATAGATGTGATTTTTTTTTTTTTTTTTTACTGTTTTCTGACATTTCAAATCCATTTTGCTGACACAATGATTCATTTGAATGATATTTTTTTTCCACCAAAGGGTATATATTCTATTTTTGAATCACTTAGTAGCTTAAAGTTTTTTCATTTGAGTAGGTTTAGAAATGGAATTTCACCTCCAAATGTGTTTTCAAGAAAATTTCAGCACCTTTCTTCAATACTAAAACATTATAATCTTTCAATCTATACACTCAAATGACCCCAAATTTGTTCCACACCATCTACAGCATGCACATTACAATATTGTACGGTTGGGATCTTCATACCTTACTCTAATTTAGACTTTTGAGACTTGCAAAGGCAGGCAGTTTCTAAGCCTGGTTGGACCTCTAACGTTTAGGGGTTAAGTGGTGATATTTCAAATGCCATCATCTAAACCATGCAGTCTAGACCATCAAGAAAAGATATAGATTTCAAACCATGTAGTCTAAAATCAAAGAGTGCCAGAATTGCGGAATGAGTGCCATTTTAATAAAATTCCCAATTAGCGCAAAGCTTTGAACATTGTTTTTACACTTACACAAATTTTTTTCCTTATTCTTGGAGTAGGTAAATATAAATTCATCATTGAGCATCTAGATCATTAACTCCTTAAGGACCAAGTGTCCCTTTGAAGAACACTACAATTTCTCAATTCAATTTTTCTGATACAATTGCTATTAATTCAAAATAAGTAGTACAATTTTTTTTTTTTGAAGTCAAAAAATCTAGACAAAGAAGGTGCAAAAAAGTTGTTATCTTCACTTTAAACAAAAATATCTTATAATCTATGCAGTCAAAGTTTCTGAAATTTCTACCTTCGAAACATTCTTATACTTGTCTAGTTCAAGATGCTATGGTTAGATACAAAGAAAAAGAAAAATTTCAAAATTTATGCACCTTGTAATAAAAATGGTAGTTTTGAGAGTTTTGGACAGAAAAAAGACCTTGGGCCTTTAGGGGTCACTAGGAAACCGGGAGGGTGATACCGAGGAGGGTATTTTATTTCTAGAAAGTTTAGGGGGGTATAAGGTAAGACATCCCATTGTGGTCAGAATTTGGAGTTTGGCCTCATGCTACTGTTGAAACTTTTCAATTTTTTTCCCACTGAAAGACAAGTGTGAGAAACAGCAAGTGCGATTGAAATTATATGTTTTGGATGAAGTATGAATTTTCTAGGAATTTTTAAAGTGTTTAGTTTTCCATGGCCCAACAAGGTCTGTAGACCACCCCATAGCCAACAAAATCTGAATCCATGATGGTCATCTCACTACCTAATGCAATCACAATATTTTCTAACATGGAATGCCTAAAATGTCAATCCTTGTAATGAATTTGACACTGAAAAATTGGAAGTGTCTTATGTGGTCACTAATCACTCCATCACTATCATGTAAGGCATTGATTGTGGCCCACATCTTGCAAAACTAAAAAAACCATAATGGAGCCACTTCATAGGTGACCACTATGGAAGAAATAAATACAATGGGCTGTCTTACCTTAGTTGCATGCTAAAATAAAATACCCTCCCAGGTAGCACCCTCTCAGTCCCCCTGTGGGTTAAGGCATCAATTAGTTTTGAACACATACAACATTTCAACATTAGAAATTTGTGCCCATGTATGGTACTCATATGACTAGCCCTTAGAATAAGAATTATATTCATAAGAAAGCATTATTTGGGCAATCCATACAATATTTTTTGTGTAAAAACATACACATTTTAACCCTTAAACGACGCCGAGGACGTTTCGGGTCCGATGAATAGCAAAGAATCTTTCTTTGTAGGACAGAAATACAATCATTCATCCTCGGTATTGGGGGTGGAAAGGGGGGATCTTTTCTAGTACTTTGACTTGCAATATATATATATATATATATATATATATATATATAAGGAGATGATGTCACACGGTATCAAAATGCATGATTTCCACGACCACAGGTCCGTCCTTCAAGGGCTAGATTATAAATGCTAGAATTTTAAGCTTACATGATGTAGGGACAGGGGAACCTTACATGATGTATTGTACCCGATATTGCTTTCAAAGCATTGTCTGTGGCTGCCTTGGTTTGACCTGCACTAAAGRCTTTATTGGCGGACATCCTGAGGTAAGTACTCCCGGTATCATGTATGTGAGTATAATAATTCCAAACAGTGCTTCCAGTAATCTATTTTTTGCAATGAAATCCCATTTTATTTGTGTCAAAAAAGAAAAAAAAATGTGCTTCCAAAAAATGTGTGCATAGAGGGTATCATAATGTAAATGTACGAGAGTTTTGTCATCATGTCATGTTTCAATGTTTTGATTGGTTGAGGAGAGGTAGATTAAAATTGATAATGCTCACTGCTAGCCTTGTGCAAATTTTTAACAATGTGGGTATGAAGTAGAAATTTCATTGGTCTTGGAAATGGAATAAATCTTAAAGATATCTCTACTACCGCCAACCAGTATTAACTTAGTGAGTGTGSATGCACCTAATATAATCTAAATGCAAGAGACTTTCATCATTGTGGCATGTTTTGATTGATTAAGCAATCAAATATTAAGTCAAAAAAGTCAACTTTCATACATTGATATTATGTTTAGTGATTGCAAATTAGGCTAAGTCATCAAAAACAAACACCAGTTAATGCCAAACTTGTTGCCTACTGCTTGGTAGGACCTAACTGGCAATTACTTTTGAGAACTTAGCCTGCTTTGCAATTACTTAGTCTATATATACTAATAATGCGTCTCATCAAAATTCTTGCTCTTGAAGGAGGTCAAAGATGACTATACATACATATATACACCACATATTCAATTTTGCGCCACATAGTTTCAAGTCTAGGATTCTTAGATTCATTCAAATAAGGTAGACCAACCAATCTCCACCAACTGCCTATTTCCAATATTGAACTTTTGGCCCAATCTCTACTATAGAACTCATTCAAATTTATTTACTTTTTTGGTTTTTTAAGTGGGCATGTAAGTGCTAATACAACATGGAATGGCAGTTATAGGTTATTTAAGGGATGTTTATGACTCCAACTATGAACAAATTTGTAATTTTATGGCATACCACTTCAAAAATTCATAGAAATTAGAATTTTAATTGGAAAACTATAATTCCACTTGAGTTTGATTCGTAAAACAAGCGCACACCTCTGAAAAACATGTGTCCATCCTAATTTTGGCCTCAAAATATTCAAATTGCAAATCAGGGTGATAATCAGTGTGATTTGTATGTTGGAGAACAAGCAATGCTCCTAATTTTGATGCACATGCTTTGGTTTTGGAATAAACCAAACAAAATGGTCTAAGTTATGAATTTCTAGTACAAATTCAAAGAGAAAAGTATATAAATGCATGTAATTTGAAACTACCGCATTTCCATTCAAATATAGAGACTATAGACATTCAACCAATACTAGTAGAAAGGAGGTATTTGAACACAAAGCAAACATATTTCAGCTTAATACACTCACGCCACCAGGCATCAAAGACTAACTCTGACACTAGAATAGTGCTTGGTGCTCAAAACCCTCATCTCTAGAAGTGTAGCATATTGAAAGATCAAAGATCAATCACCATAGGTACTTAGAAAATAAACACTTGCCAATAGGTCCATCCAAGTGAATGAACAAATGCATTGCTATTAATAACATGGGTCTTCAACATAGGCAATGGGGTCATCTTATAGATAAGAACCAACTCTTTTTGTTACTTCCTTGAAAAAGTGCTAGGATGACAATGACTTAAAACTTGGTGAAGCATTGTATTTCCACATTCATCCATCCTTTGGACCCCAAAATACTTTTCAATCATGTTCATGCACTTTTTCACCCAAATTTGGAAAATTCATCCACATTTTTAATAGAAATGGAAAAATTCTGGCAAAAAGTAGGTTACTTTTCAATCTTTGGCGAAAAGTAGAAGTTTATTTTGAAATGGTGCGATCTGGCCCCGTGATACCAGAAAAAAGGGGGCTGATAAGAGCCTGGCCCATATAGCTGAGTAGCAGTCTTAGGCCATTAATCTCTGTCGGTATTCACCGAGAGCCCATATAGGGAAAATGTTCCGATAAGCAGAGTAACTGATCATACAGTTCCTGTTGAATACGCCCATGATTTCCTGCACATAAATGATGTTATTGTAAACGATCATAAAACAAACCAGCAAACTAACAAATGAACACAAGTTTGGGAACTTGATCTACCTTGGAAGCAAGCCATGCTAACAGAGTCACAAATGCTCCAAAGACAGCATCACCTTATTAATAACGTCAATCCCATTTCCAACAAACATTCAAATACCTGTTGGGGAAAATCTCCAGACTCCATTTGCTCATTAATGAGTGATGCGGCTGCTCTATGCAATGGTTCAGGATTTCGCTCCCACTGTTAAGTCAGAAGGAGGAAAAAAGAGTCAATAGCGAACGAAGCCATTCAGCTGGTAAAAGCAAATCCTGAAAAATTCAATATGTACCTTACAAAAGCGAAAGTACTAAGCCTCAGGTTCAGGAACTCCAAACGGATGAACCAATTATTGCACCGAACATAGCATTTTCGACATAGGCAGTGAAGGATATGCATCCGCATGCTGCAAAAGWAGCTTCAATCGTCCTTGTACCTGTCTAGCAGCCATCAGGGTCAACAGAGCCCATGATGTATTCACAATGTGTGATTTTCCTCCGGGCAAGTTTGAGTAAACCTGCATCATCAAATATGAAAACCCTTTAGAACCCAGTTATTGGAGGATGCACCGACAGCTCATTTTGATGTCATAAAGTGTAATCCTCCATCTTCAACCCCGGTTAGATTTCCGATACAAACCAAACAGTAAAGGACAGAAAAGCATGTAGGCACTCCACACTAAGGGACCTCTAATTCAGGAATATGTGGAACAACCATCATATGACAATAGAAGATTGTGCTCTACATCAGTCACTCGGCTCAACAACTATGATCCAATACTCGGGTCCAACCCACAAGAGTGGCTCTCGATATCAAATGCACGTACACAAGCCTTCTCCTCTTCCCTAGCCAGCGTAAGATCCTTGCTGAACTCCTCTCTAACACCATGACCAATACTCTCCAGCACCATGACTAATAGAGTTGGGAGTGCCGTTACCTTATCCTGACAAGATAGGTAGCTCTCTCCCCACCCACCATTAGGTAGCTGCTTTGACAGGAGGAACTTGCAAGCCATTCGAATGTGGAAAGATGTTTCATAAGTTTGACCGGCAGCGACCAACCCCAACACACCAAACCATGTTGCGTATGTGAAACAAACTGCCCAAGAACCGTACCTACATCATTCAGTATATCCCACCCATTTATGTTATGAAGCTTGCAGACGTAYGTGCAAAATAAYTTATCGATCACAATTKAGCTGAGCTCTAGTGACTTACATCGAACAAYTATATCCATTTCAGTTCAGAATTGTGACAAGGGGCATGAAAACATCAGTGCATCAAAAGGTCACACCYACTCTAGGTTAATTCAAAACCATAAAGATTACGTACCAAGAGCCATCATCCTTTTGAATGCTTTCTATAAATTTGCGAGCTCGAAAGATRGAAGAGGCAATTTCCTGAGTTCGGTGGTGAGGATATTGTTTCTGAAAAGCAGCTAGTGCTTGAATACAAGCTGCAGTGCATTCAACATACCTGTGAACAAGCAGCAGTTTCAGGATATTGTTGGAAACGCGATGCCAAAGTCAAGACAACAGGACTATTCAGATTATTAAAAGGCCATTGAGGTTGAAGTTGAATATAAAAAAGTACAACGACGGGAACTTACGAGTAGTCAATTACAATATCTCCAAAGGTCTCAGCAGGGTTGATGTACTGGAAAAAAAAGAATCAGAATAATGTGCAATTAGTGTTGTGCACTTGCTTCTATTGGTTTGAGAAAATCACATCATGGAAACTGCATGGAAACTACAAGCCGTCAAGCTAAGCATCACTAGCAACACCCGAGAAGAGTAGGACTGATAGAACATAACAATTACCTCAAGCCAAGGATAAGATCTTGTGCTTTCATATGTGGCTGACCCTCCATCTGCATTCTGAGGATGACTTCATGTGTAAGCAAGATTGCAAGCTTCACGACGGACTCTTTCAAAGTGATTCTGTTCTTTACTGCTGGGATCCGCAAATCACAAAGGGTGATTCCAAGAAAACACCTCCAGGGTGGTCATAGCACAAAATTGAAATTACGTTTCCAAACTTCACAGTMGTCAGACTAGGCAAGAGCTCGTGGATAAACAGCTTACTTGATAAGACAGGACGACGTTCACAGCTTCATACAAGCGTTCTGGAGAGATTGGATCCCCAACTAAGTCTCTTGGCAGTTTTGCCAAGATTAGCATTGCCTGCATACAATGGCCACATTACCGATACGTGGGCTCATCAGGCAGTCATTTGCACAGTATACAAAGATAAAAAGGAAGAACACCACTAGTTTACTCGCTAAGTGATATTTATTTCAATAAGCAGAAACTAARGCTGTTTACAGCTATTTGACATCAAAAGAAACGAAACTCCGGGTGAACTACAAACCTTCAGGCCCTCAGACGTGCAGTCAGAGATCGGCCAGCCGTGGTCCCTTGAAGAAAAAGGCCAGGCACCTTTGGAGATATGGCGGTACCAGTAGGTCATATCCCCTGAAGGATCTTCTCTCACCTTCACAGTTCATATATTCAGTCTATGTGTGCAGAGAATACAGAAGTGAGCGTAAAGCACAGTAAATAGACCGATAGAAAGTAAACAAACATTCTATTTGATGGCCTCTTCTTCTGTTCGAGGTGRGATACAAATCGAAGGGGATYMAACGAATTTCATCAACACGAGATTCAGCCTATACAATTGTGAGCAAGCACTGACATAAACAGCTTTAGMCCTAATTGAAAGTCTCAGACTGAATGAGTAGCAAAAGAAACGCAGACATGGGTGTGCATCAAGCGTTCCYGTATTAACCGGCGAGTCGCAACTTGGTCTTATCTGGAATGCCAACCGAGTCAACCGGCAGTTCAGATGCAAAGAAGACAGACTTAGTTGAAGCTAGGTACATAATGGTGAGATGCGAACCTGACTATTATCGAGGTACGAGTTAGCCTTCTTGAGCATACTCCCACATTCATCTGGAAGTTCTGTGGAGGCTAGCGCTTGCACTGCGAACGACGTGTCCCAAAGTTGACTTCCATTGTAACCCTGCCATGAAGTTCCAGTGCAAAACCACGACTGAGAAMATAGGATACTGGTARTTGGAAGCTTTCAGCCATGYGTTATGAGATTTACTAATTCRAAAAMTACCGTGTTGAGTCGTTCACAGGACATGGAAGAAAAGAAGGAAGATTCAATAAATTGGCAAACCTAGTTTAGTAATTTCAAGGCAAGGACTTATAGATTGGTAATTGCATGCAGAATATGTAAATGGAGATGACAATAAATACAAGTACCTGCATCTTCATGCCATCTTCGGCCACCCACAGATAATCAACAACCCGCGCCAAATGCAACTTGAAGGCTTCTGAGTTCGGATCCTCTATCCAGCAGGACAGCATGTTCATGACCTGCGTAGGCATTGGAAGGTTGAGATCATGCTTCACAGCAAAAAATCTTTTTGAATTGAATTTCTATATTAAGAAACAAGGATTCACATTTCGCAGGTCCAACCTGCACATCGCAATTTCATAAGAGACCAGTAGGAAGATGCTCATAACCAGGACAATGGCCTAGACCAATCATGTGCTGGAGACCATGGACATGACTAGCCTCTGTAATCTCCAATTCTGCTAGAAGGTTCATCATGTACTGACCTTATTCACAGGACCAATATCTACATAGCGGGAATTCTCATCCTCGTAATGGATGTGCTCCATTGTGTGAGCCAACGCTTTTGTCCGGAAGAGGGAACCAGGCCACCTAGTCAAGACTGGTTCAACTACTTTATGCAATGTTCCCCATAACACGTCTTGTACCCATGGATGAGGGTAATACAGATCTTCCTGCACGCAAAGACCATACGATCAAGCTTAATCAGATGCACTTTATTGAACTACATCAAATACTTGATGTGCATTGAGATGAGTGTCGATTAGGATTGGATCGCCAACCCCGCTATCGTGTCTATTACAAGGTCACAGAAACGACTGAACTCAGCCCTGTGTCTTCTATCCACAACAACATGGAAGATTCATCGACGGCCATGACGACACTCGCCCCATCCTGCTGAAAACGCATGTACACATACCTTTGCACATAGATTCCGCGCCACGTCCCAATTTATTTCTGAATACTTCTGCACAAATAGCTCTTCCCTGAGTGCCTTCACGAGTTCAGTGAACTCAATTCGTCAGGTGCCGGAATAAGAACGTCACCACTGCGTCTATGTGGGGTGTGATTGATTCCTTAAAAGACGATAATGTCTGTGGATTGCCCTGAAAAATTGCTAGGTTACAGTTGCGGGCGAGGTAAATGAAGCTGCTTTAAATCCTAAAGGACCAGGAATTCATGGTTTTAGTATCACCGAGTACATTAATCATATCTTGAAAAGTACAATTCAGATGAATCCAAATTTTATATCACAAGAACATTACCTGTGTCGGTCAAAACATAAACATAATTAAACAGAAGATGTCCCCATATTCCCTGCTAAAAACTGCTAAAAAGACATAAGACCCTTCCTGGTCCTACAGAGGTTAAATGATATGATCAAACAACAAAGAGGCGAGATCGCTGAACATGGTGACATGTGCATTACCAGGCCAGGCATGAGGAACATCGGACCCCCATAGTCACCAGGCCAGTGACCATCATGTGCTTGGATAGTCGAGTAGAATCGCAAGGCTCGACGGAGCGTCGTCGTGACAGCCTCTTCAGTGAGATCAGCGCGGTTCTCGATCTTCACCTGTGCTGGGAGCTCCGAAAGCGGATTCTCCTTCGCAAACTGGATCCAAATATACTCCGTGTTAAGACAACCCGAGAGCACCACAACGATACCTGGAGATTCATTTTTCTTCAAAGAAAGATGAAGTTCGCAGCACAGGATTTGCAAGATTTAAACCAAAGCCTTTGCAACGACATCCAAATGAACTGATTGTTCAAGCAACCTCTGCTACGATTCTTTAGATTCCCGGGTCTCTCAACGAATCTGCAAAAAGAAAGCATCCCTTAAAATAACCTTCTATCACGATTTCCAAAACCAGAGGAGACTCTCGACTCATCTCCGGAATCAAACGCCGATGACGATCCTCTATTACTATCTTGCTCCATGATCGAGGATCGTATCGCAAAGTCGTGAAATTTCTCAGGGTTTTTCCACATTAGCTGCTCGATTAGGCGAATCTTGAATTGCATCTTAATCKTCTTGACAGAAACGACACGCAATGAACGGCCTCCACGGCACATGAGCGCATTCTCCGTATGCTCACTCCTAAAAACTCTGCTGACCCCTCACCAATGCAATGTCCTTCGATCGGACGAAAACAGATAGAAAGATTCCGAGCAAACACACAAAAAGTCCGATCAATACAAACCTGCAAGCGCATGAGCAAGTCGCTGCTGTGACGCTGCTCGAAGCGATTCTCCGCAAACGCGATGCGCGCCTTGTCCACTGCCGCGCGCTCCGCCGAGTCGCCAGCCTGCGCATCGTACTCCCACACCTGGCGCCCTTTGAACTCGTTCAAACTCCGCAACCACGGTCCCCCGCCCTCCGCGATCTTCAACCTCCACATTTTTACACTTCCGCGAAATGCAGCCTAAACCCTCACTTGCCACGATTCAGCAAGCAATCGCAAGTGCGCGACCGCCGTCTTCAACACAGAAACACAAACACAAATGCAAACACAAGGAGCATCAACATCCACGGTAAGTTTCGCTCATCACCAATCCACTACAGGCGCTGGAAATGCAGAGAGCACACGCAAAGCCTGTCACAATGAACCGGAATGCGCAACAACAGGTACGAATGCCCTGGCTCACCAACCTGTTTATCTTTCTTTATAGTTTCTTCACGAGGAATACTCTTGTCATAGCTCCCCTGTTTTCAATCTCAAGTTTGCGCAGGGTACGGAAGCAATCTCAAGTGTGGAATTCTTAGCGGATTCTTCGATATGGCTATGGCTGTTCCACTCCTAGTGAAGTTGCAAATGATGCGGGTCTCTTGAAAAATTTCGTCATGCACTCTGATCTAAACGTCTGCTGCTTATGGACAGCCGAACCCTTTGTCCACTTGATGGTCCACGTGTGCTGTATTAATGTGTCAAGTTGCCATGTCATTATTGGCTTCATACTCGGAATCAGACTTTCGGTGGAATTATTTGTGAAAACTTCAAATCGAATAACACATTCAAGTTGAATATGTAATTTGATCAATTTGAATAAGTAATTCGCAAATTATAGATTCAAATTGATCGGATTACACATTCAAATTCAAATCGCAACTTGAATGAATGTGTAATTTGATCAATTTGAATTTGCAATTGCACATTCAAATTCAAATTGCAACTTGAATGAATGTGATTTGGATGTGAATAAGTAATTCACAAATTACAAATTCAAATTCAAATCACAACTTGATTTGAATTACAAATTCAAATTGATCGAATTACACATTCAAGTTGAATCTGAATTTGAGATTTGAATTTGGATTTGGATCAATTAGAATAAGTAATTCCATCAATTTTGTGATTCAATCAATCTCTAATACAATCAATTTTCTCTGTAATTTTTTTAAACAATTTGGATCTTTAATTGGATCACTTTGAATTGCACTTTGAATTTGCCATTTGAATTGTATGAATTTGATCTATTATTCGATCAATTTGAATCTATAATTGGATTGCTTTGAATTGCAATTTAAATTGTTTTGCTTATAGGTTTCCCATATGATACCTACTCCTTTGTAAAAAAACAAAATTGATACTCCAAAATGGTTAATTTAGTATGGTTTAATTTCAAAAGTCATTGCGATGATTCGCCTTTCTTCACCACAAAATAGTAATCTAACCTAGTGGGGCCACCTTTTTCACTTCACGGGCGGCTTGTTAAGCAGTCATGGGTGGAGCCCTCCATTTGATTTAGCTTGCAAAGTGGATGGCTTCCCTGTTATGCTAGCCAAATTTTGCCAGGTGGGTGGTGATGCTCTAACCAAGCCATAAGGACACGTGATTAAGCTTCCCCCACTTAGAACATCCCCACTGCACACGGCCAAACAAGAAAACCTGGGGATTGGCCGGGCCGGCCCCATTTATTTCTCCCACTGCACATACGGGGAAGCCAAAATGTTGGCCGGCCACGGCCAATTGTAGGGACCGGACGGCCAAATGGGGTGTCTTGCTCGTGCCCCAATATGGATGGATTTTGTCCTTTTGCTCATTTCTCAAGGTACTTTGGGGACATTAATTGCTTCTTCATTCTTTGTGTGGATGAGGTGGCGCTTGTAAAGTCCACATTGACTTCCTCCCCGTATCTTGAGGTGGAGTTGCGGTGGGATGATAGCCAAAAAAGAAGGCCCGGCTCGCTCATTGGACATGCCAATTGAGGCCGGCCCAACCCTTCTGGCTGGGTGCACAAGGGAGACAAAATCCACCCATACTGGGGCACGGGCAAGACACCCTATTTGGCCGTCTGGTCCCTACAATTGGCCACGGTTGGCCAACATTTTGGCTTCTCCATGTGTGCCGTGGGGGAAATAAATGGGGACGGCCCGGGCAATCCACGGGTTTGCTTGCTTGGCCGCGTGCGGTGGGGACACGGTTTTTATTTTAGGCAATTAAATGCCCAGTTTCTTCAAAAAAAATGTCTAACTTCAAGCCTATAGAAAAAAAAGAGGGTAAATGAGTGAAAAAATGCCAGATAGAAATTATGACTGTACACTAATGCCACAATCCTTCCTAAACCTCATTTCATTTGTCATACAAAGCCAATACATACAAAAATTGCATACAAAAATTACATATTCAAAATTACATACTCTAAATTGGCCTCTTTTAGTTAAAGCTCTACAAGTGACGGAGCCACACAACTTAAAAGCTCTTGGAAGGGAGGCCACCTAACCATTTGTCCGAAAACCAAAAAAAAGAAACTCGACCAGGCCGCTTGTGGCTGGTGTTTTTTTTTTTTTTCTTCCCTGCAATGGAATTTCGTTTCATTTGTGTCAAAAAAAAAAAAAAAAAAAACTGGGTGGGGATACTGTAAGACGGTGATGAACTTCGGTCCAAAATTCAATGCTTTTGGTCAAAACTGCAATAACTTAGGGACACCCAAAATTATCATTGACCTGAAATTTGCACCGTACAATCTAAACGTACTGAATACACATTAAGACGATCGAATCCACTTAACTAAGTATCTGCAAAATGTACGTGACGTATCAATCAAACTGAGAACCTTCATAAGTTGTTCATTTTCCGTTTCATTTGTTTCAAAAATAAATAAAAAATAAGTTGTTCATTAGGTCTCCAATTATTGCATTCGTTGACGCGTATGGACCCTCCTTCACTCGCTGGCAGCAGTTACACAGAGAAAATGTGACAATCCAGGAATACGTGTTGAAACCAATAATGTCACGTGACCAGAATTCCAGAAATGTTTAAGAAGTCAATTATGGCTAAATTCGATTAGTTAGCTGAGATTGGCATCTCAGATGATGCTTTGGTTAGCTGCTTCTCTACCTTCTAAGAGCATCTCCTAGAGCCCTCCTCGCTAGAAAGGTTTCCGAGGGGAGAGTGGCGGGGTCAAGAAATTTTGAAGTAGAAGGGGCTACAAACTCTCCTGCGGCAGAGAGTAAGAAGGCCGGCAAACGACGCCTTCAGCAACAACTGCCACTAGAGTCAGAGCCGCAAGGTTGGTCCAAAGCCACCGTGGCAGCCGTGGAGAGCCACAACTTCGGGAGGTTGCTCCAAAAAAGAAATAAGAAAATGAAAAAACACACAAACAATAAACAAAAAAAATTTGGACAAGGATTTTTTAGTAAATTTGTCTAAATGTAACTATTGAGACTAATGCCCAAAAGGAGCATTAGTCACAAAAGTCACAATTGAGGAAAATGGGCCTCAACTTTTGATTGGGTTGACAAAACTCTCTAAGAATTTTTCTATGCTTTTGACCCTCTTTAAGAGACCCATGTGCCAATTTGTGGGATGTTTTGACACTTTTAGATTTTTGTAGAATTTTTTGATTGTTTTAAGTTTCAAGCCCCAAACGAAAAAAGATTGGAGTCCATAATTCGGTTTGCATGTACTAGGATGCTAGTTTGGTGTTAATTGCACTTATTGGGTATATATTGCGTGATTTTGGAATACAAAAGGTTGTCATTTTGGTGGATTTGTGTAATTGTGACTAATGTGACTAATGCTTGGAAGGAGCATTAGTCACATTAGTCACACTTGTGCAAAATGATTCATAGCTCTAGTATTGAGTTTTTTTTGTTTAGGTCTTGGTAATTTGTGTATAGTATATGAGATAGGATTCCTTTTTTTTATTTTGGGAGTTTTGTGACTTTTCAGCTCTAATATATATAGAGAGAGATTTTTTGAATATTTCTGCCCTTCAGCACTCGCGATGCCCCTGTCGTAGTGGATGCTGAGAAGCTCGAGGGAGAAGTCAAGGTCGATGCTGCGGCCATGGCGACAACTTGCGGCTCCCTTGCTGACGTTGGTGTTAGTCCTTAAATCCTTGACTAATCAAAATACGAAATCCGATGAAGGAGAGGGGCCGTGAAGGTCGCCTGTACATACGGAAATTCTAGCGGAGTCTTGGCCAAATCTCCAGGCCCCGCGCCTCTACATTCTAAAATATAGTGCCACATGGGATTGGATTTCCCTCGGCCGTTCAAAAATACGTTGGGAGGGCCGTTTTAACTAGGTGCAGGAGATGCTCTAAAATTAACCAAAGCATCAATTTGGTCCAAGGTGGCAGGCATCTGTGACAAGAAAGGATTCCGTCTCGCAGATCTTCGAAGTGATCTTGCTGTCATGAACCATGCTAGTCGTCATTGGAGAGTATATCTACTCTTGCCAATATGGTACGTCTTTTTATGTATAGTTTCTATGATCCAACATTGCAACAACTATTCTTTTTTTGCAGCATTGCTTTTATGATTTTAGGAGCATTGGCTGCAATGGCTCAAAACAAAGTCAAAAGACTTTTAGCTTATAGTTCTATTGGACATGTAGGTTATCTTTTTACCTGTTTCTCATGTGGAACCATAGAAAGGATTCAATTGCTACTAATGGAGAGTTCCTGATATTTGGGTTGCACAACCTTGGAGTTGTGATTGCAGAGAAGGAATCCATCGGTGCTTTAGTTTAGAACGCACTCCTGGAGGGGAATAGTGGACGCCGAGAACTCTTCTCACAATAAGAATATATGACTTTGAAGAGCCAATGGAAAGCCAATTCCAAATTGACACGTCCCCATTCACTGAAGAATTTGTGAGGAGTGGAGAAGGCGTGACTATCCCTATACACTAGAGCCTGGGAAGATGGTGGCACTAGATGCGAAAACAAGGGACATCTTGTGGACGCACCAAACTCCTGGTCCCTTAGGGCCTCCTTACATGTAAATGTGGGGCAAGGAAACTCCTCAAGGAGTGCTACAGGAGAAAATAGTCTTGGCACTTTCATGTGGAACCGGTAGGTGGGGAGGAATACAATATGAAACTCACACGTACTAGATTCTCTCAAGCTTCACTAGTCTCCACCAATGAGATTGTTCACCGATATCGATGAAACTTCTCCTCCTTTCCCGCTTGCCCACTCCGGCAAGACAATTGGTGGCTCTCGTTTTCTCTTATTGCTTGAATGTGCACTGTAGTTGCCCACCGGGCCAACATGTAAGGAAGCCCTTAGTTGGTGGAGTCTCTATAGTCAACGGCATTGCATGCCTAGGAATAGGCACCAATCTAGCATTTTTGACTCTCCTGAGAACAAGATCATCATAATATTTTGCTAAGTCAGTCCTTGCATTCTCTCCGGGGCCGTAGATTCATCAGCCTACAGTGTTTATCCACAGTATGCGTTACAATCCGGAACTCACGAATGTGAAAAGAAAACCGGATACCAGACCCCATGACCTAGGTAGTCACTGAAATGCTCCCATTATTGATCCAATAGGTGCATTCTTTGTTTCTACAGCTTAGTGCGCAGCGTCCTTCCAGGCTTAATATGATCAACACCGATGAAAAATGAGCTCTGCTTCAGGCACATCGGAAGCGAGGAACTGCAGAATTGCCTCATCACCACTCCAACATTCGCCTCCAACCCTAAACCCTTGAATCCACCTCAGAAATTAGGGTTTGACACTCGGATTAGGGTTTGAGTTTCGTCCAACATCCTCGTCCTTCCGCCATAAAATGGCCGTGTCATCTACAATTCAATTCGCTGTTCATAAATCCTCCTCGTCACTGACACGACCTTTTAAAAAAACCAATGCTCGATGGTAGCAACTCCAGTTGTCACGGTTGTTGACGTTTTCAATCCTTGTATGTGACTCCACAGCTGAAGAACAGAATCTCGAAAAAAGCATCGAGCACTTACCAGTCCAATGCAATACAAAACGTCATTACAAACAAAGAAAATTCGGATTTCGTGCTACTCACTCTCCACTTGCTGCTTGATCCAAGCCTCCACCAATGCAACATGCCCGCACCTACTTACGCCTGCCACGGTGAGAAACGAATACAAAGCAATCGTACCTGGGAATGGATCGACGCAGCAAATTGTACCAATCCGGGATGTACGAGTCTGACCTTCGCCTTAGCCCATCACTGCTCTCTCCGGCGCCTGGACATTATCTCCCCCCCCGGGCTTCCCCGTCGCTGTCGGTCTCCTCCAATGTTTTTTCCTTCCTGAGCTCTCTGAACAAGCGCTCTCCTGGAATTTGTCTAATAGCAATGTGATATCCATTGACCATTGCAGTGAGAGTATGGTTTGCAATTTTAGGTGAACAATGAACAATGATCTTCTACATGTCGAGACCGCACTTGTGGGCGCAACGTCTGGTATAAGCCTCTGCAAGATTCATCTTTCTAGTCTTGTAACTGTTGCTTGCATACTACYGTTGGGCGATTGGAATTGGCGGGGGRTTCTACATTCTTYGCCGTGCCGAGAGAGA